>JAGKTI010003070.1:0-19978 GCA_018397915.1 Birgus latro | reverse complement strand
AAGAGGAAGAAGAAGAAAAGAGGAAGAAGAAGAAGAAAAGAGGAAGAAGAAGAAGAAAAGAGGAAGAAGAAGAAGAAAAGAGGAAGAAGAAGAAGAAAAGAGGAAGAAGAAGAAGAAAAGAGGAGGAAAAGAAAAAGAAGGAGGAGGAGGAGGAATAGTGTACTTGTTTTCCTGACTTTCCTTAACTAACATCTTGTTGGACACAGTCCATGAAATTCAAAAATCTACCATTAAGTGCATACCACAAGTAATTCATTACTTTAACCACTATTTGACACTATCTTATGGTACGAGTACTAAGGGAAAAAAAAATGCTTGTTAGAAATATGTAAGAAGGCTTGGATGAGTGAAACTGCCAGCAGAGTGGAAGAAGGCTGTGATTGTACCCCTGTACAAAAATAAAGGTGAGTGAAGTGAGTGCAAGAATTATTGTGGCATAAGTTTATTGAGCATGGTAGGGAAGGTATATGGAAGAAATATTAGAAAGTAAGACAGATATCAGAAATCCTAGTGACTGATCAACAGAGTGGCTTTAGGAGCAGCAGAGGATGTGAGGATCAAATATTTGCAATAAGACAGATAGTGAAGAAGGCTTGTGAGAAGAACCATATGGTGTTTATGGCATTTATGGATCTGGAAATAGCACACAACAAAGTAGACAGAGAAGGATTGTGGAAGGTTCTGCACATGTAAAGTGTAGATGGTAAGCCATCATGAGTTTTTATGATGGTATCGAGGCATGTGTAAGGGTGGATGGGCATCTAAGTGAATGGTTCACGATCAATGTGGGCGTGTGACAAGGTCGTGTGATGTCCCCATGGTTGTTCAATATATATATGGACGGGGTAATGAGAGAAGTAAAAACACAAGTAACAGAGAGAAAGATGGCATTGGTAATGAATGGTGATGTATGGAATATCTCAAATATGTTGTTTGCCGATGATGCAGCACTACTTGCAAATACCGGACAAGAACTTGGTAGACCAGTGCAGAATTCTGCTGATGTCTGAAAGCCATGTGCCTTGAGAGCAAATGCAGAAAAGAGTTAAGTGATGGTAAATGAGAGAGGTGACTCCCAGTGTGATGTTACAGTGAATGGAGAGAGACTGGAATTGGTGAGAGAGTTCAAATACCTGGGTACAGTGACAGAAAAGAGAGAAAAATGTGCAAAAGAAGCTGAAAGTAGAGTGACACAAGGAAGGAAAGTCACTGGTGCTGTAAAGGCCTTGACATGAGACAGAGGCTTGAGTGTTGCAGCTGCATGAGGCTTACATGAAGGAGTGTTAGTGCCAACTTTAACATATGGGCGTGAGACTATGGCACGGCATGAAAATGAAAAGTCAAGAGCGACAGCAGTGGAGATGGGACTGCTGAGGAAAGTATGTGGCATACAGGGAGTGGATAGGATTCAGAATACAGTAATCTCCCTACTATCCGGACGTCCACTATCCGGATGCATCACTATTCGGACATTGTAGGCTGTCCAACCCCCAAAATGCCCAAAAATTTGAAAAAAAAAAAAAAAAAAATCCGATTATTTTGGACTGCGTCAGTTTGAATTTCCTGCGCGCACCGAACAGCTATGTTTTCGCGCCTCCCGCCTCTCTCATGGTCTCATTTCCCGCTCCACTCCCGGCTCATCAACATGCTCTCAAAATGGCTGCTGAAGTGCTTCGTTTTGTGGTGATACCCTACCTCCTGCAGGGCTTGATGCTGCTCTGCACCTTCTTGATCATGTGTGTGATGATGGCCCCGCCACCTGAGAAGAGGAAGAAAGTGGTTCTGACTCTGGAGAAAAAGAGGGAGGTATTGGAGAAGGTGGACGCCGGGTGGCCGACATCACGGATCCTCCGTGAATTCAACCTCCCACGCTCCACTTTGTTTGATATCAAGAAGTCCCAAGACAAACTACAGCAGCAGACGGCTGATTTCGCTTTGAAAACCAGATGAAACGTGGAGAGGAAGATGATGTTTGCTCCTAAGTATGCTGAGATTGACCGTTCCACGCTCATCTGGTATCAACAACAACGTGCTGCTGGTGTGTTGGTACGTGGAACGGAGCTGAAAGCTGCTGCTGAGAAGTTCGCAAGGTTACAGGACACCCCAGACTTCAAGGCATCTGAAGGTTGGCTCTTCGCGTTCAAGTTACGACACGGACCTACCAACCGTAAGACCCATGGCGAAGCTCTGGATAATAACGACGAAGGAATAGAACAGTTTCGGCAGAAGGTGAAGGGCTTGATTGACAGGGAGGGCCTCACTCTCGGTCAAGTCTACAATGCTGAAGTAACTGGCCTATTTTATCGTTCAACACCCACGAACACTCTCGCTGAGGAGACGGAGAAGCGAGTGCCTGGTCCAAAGCTCTCCAAGCAACAGGTGTCTGCTTTGTGCTGTGCAAATGCTAACGGCATGCACCGGCTCAAGCCCGTTATTGTAGACCATGCAAAGCAGCTTCGGTGCCTTTGTGGGTTAATGGATGTCCATCCTGTCGTGTGGTATCATTCTCTGAAAGCTTGGTTCACAACGAAGATCTTCGGAAATTGGTTTCACCAACACTTTGTCAAGGAGGTCATTCGTTATCAGACGGAGACACTGATAATCCCACACGACCAGGTAAAGGCCCTCCTGATTCTAGACAATGCACCTGTGCATCCGTCTGAGGAGGAGTTGGTGGATGAAAATGGCCGCATTAGGTGTCTGTTTTTGCCACCTAATACGACTGCTCTCATCCAACCAATGGACCAGGGAGATTGTGGCAACGAAGAGGCTCTACTGACGGAGGTTTTTGGACGAGGTGATGGTTGTCTACGAGGACGAGGATGATTGCAGGGAAAGACGAGACATGTGAGGACAAAAAACTGTCGAAAACCTTCGCCGATACAACCTCAAGTCTGCCATCTACAACTGGGCCAGTGCATGGAAGGAAGTCTCTGTCAAGACTTTAGAAAATGGCTGGTCTCAGCTGCTTCATGGAAGTGACGTGGTGCATGATTTTGTAGGTTTTGACGTGGATGACTTCCATGCAAGGCTTCGTGCAGGTGGAGACAATGTGGATGTCGACAAAGTGCGTGAGTGGTTGGATGACGACGAGGGCGATCCTGGGTATCAGATCATGTCTGATATCGAGATCGCATCTACTGTTGCCGGTACGAGTACCCAGTAGGAAGATTCCGACGAGGACAGTGACGATGATGCGGACTCCTCACGGCTTGCCACTACTCCAACCATCCCCAAGCTGAGCGCACTCCGGGAACATGTGGAGTTCGTTCTCGACTACCTGGAACACCCAGACTGCGACAAGGAGATGGGGCCCTTGGGACTTGTGGATGAAGTGTGAGCTTTCAGGCAGCGCATCATTAATCGTCAGAATCGTAGCTGTTTGCGTCAATCCACCATTGACAGTTTTTTCAGGCCAGTCAACCCTGCCGTCATCAACCCTCGCTCCACACCATCATCTCACCAAGACAGGCCTTCTAGCTCCGAGCCACAACCCAGCACATCAGGCACGGCGGAGTCAGCACTGGATATTAGTTTGCGTCTATCTTCTGAGTCCTCGGCAGTGGATAGCGTATCACCACGTCCCACCAAGGAGCCTCTACGCCGCCTCAGTCAGCTCATCTCGGACTCTGACAGCGACTAAATTCTCCAGGACTCGTCACTAGACCACACGGGAATTTACTGTTATGTACAGTGCAGTGAAGTGATGTGATGCAAGGTATGCAAAAGGAAACGTTGTGGAAAGTGCTGGTGAGTGTAAAGTGCAGCGGAAGTGCTAAGGTGTGTCAGGTGCAAGGTCTTACTGTCAGAGTCTGAGATGACCGAGCAGGTTATACATCAGAACGGCAGCATCATTCTCGTAAGTACCATAACTTCATCAAAATTCCTTGTTTTGTTCTTTCCATATCATTAATCTCATGCATAACTGTGTGAAAGATGATTTCCATAATGATTTTCATGTCTAACCTGTTTTCAGCATGCTGTAAATTGGTAAAAAAAAATTACCATAAATGTTAATCATAATTTCCTGCTTTCAATTTAATTTTTTCATGCATGGTTTTGAAGTGCACCAGCTATGAAAAAGGTGAATGCCATTGATTTTCATGTCCAGTACCTAAACAAAGCTGCCAACTCAGTGAACAGCTGAGCCTAACTTACCTCAAATTCATTCTTTTTTGGGTAAAATTTAAATGAATTCATGCTTTGTGTTCATTATTTTAGTGCACTAGATGTGAAAAAGTTGAATGCCAGTGAATTTCATGTCCGGTCATAACCTAACCTAACCTAACCATTTTTCTGGTAACAATTTACATCATTTACTTATTTGATGCTTTGTATCCAATAATTTAGTGCATAAAAAGAGAGAAAAGATGATTTCCATGTCCGATACTTACTTATACTTTTGTGGCAAGTTCTGAGCACCTATGCCTTACTCACATCTAAATCATCATTTTTTGGTTAAAATTCAATTAATTCATGCTTTGTGTGCATTATTTATGTAAAAGGGGACCTAAATAAGTGCTATACATGTCCGGTAGGGAGGTAGGAAGGTAGTTTTCTGATTTAGGTTAGGTTAGGTTAGGGTCATGAATGACCAGTGCTGGAGCTTCAGGGCCACTATCCGGACAAGACCACTGTCTGGACATGCCTTTGGCTCTATTATGTCGGATAGTGGAGGGATTAATGTAATCTGATTTGCGAAAGATGTGGAGTGAGGGAGTCTGTGGACACCACAATCAATAAGTGTGTACTAAGATGGTATGGTCATGTGTAGAGAACTGATAACAAAAGAGTGGTGAAAAAGGTATATCTGGGTGAATTTGAAGGAGGAAGGAAGTGAGGCAGGCCAAGGAGAAGGTGGAGGGATATGGCGGATGGCTGTGTGAGGAAGAGAGGTACGGAAGTTGGTAAGGCTACGGGACTGACAAGAGACTGACCTGGCTGGATGAATGTTGAGAGAAGTGCATGCTCAGGGATTTGGCACCCCTTTTTAACATGACAGCATCCGGACTTACTCTGTTGGATATGTTTATGTGAAGCTACAGAATGTGGTGAAAGTTTTTGGCATATCAGATAGACCCAGGATTCCAGGGGCTTGAATGATGAGTGAATGGAAGCATTGCACTGTCTGAACGTTGCTACTGCTCACCCTGCCCTGGGAGGAGGGGGGGGGGGGAGCACCTGCAAATACTATAGCCTATTTAGTTCTACAAGAACATAGCATTTCACCTGTAAAGATTAAAATAAATCTTACCTGCAGCAGATACTTTACTTGAGGAAAGTCCAAGAGTGACCTTTAAACTTTGTACGCGACCTGATGAGTCCCCCTTGGAGTCACCTTTGCCTATGAATGAAAGATCAAGCTAGTTTCTTTACCCACCATCATGCAATTACCAAGTAACATTATTATAGCTCTACAATATTCTGTACACCCTTGGAGAGGAAAAGACACTGTTGTTAAAAAGATTTATCGTGGCAAGTAGCCAATAAAACCAATACAGGATCATAACAGATACATTCATACATATACAGCATGAAAAAAATCACTGAAAAGAAACATAATGCACTGCATAGTATGACTGCACAATGGTTAGAGTTTTGCAACCTATATCTACCCTATACTATACTGCAATGGTTAGAGTTTTACAATCTATATCTACCCTATACTGTACTGTAATGGTTAGAGTTTTGTAACCTATATCTACCCTATACTATACTGTTTGTCATCTTATAAAACACTTACAAACTACAGCACAAACAGACTGCTTCTAACTCTCCCTAGGTTGGGACGTGCTTTTTTAATGAACCTGGATAATAATATTCACCTTGACAAAATAGTTCAGTCAACCACATTGCAGCAGTTCACATTAAAATGAATTACTGTATCCATACTCCATATGATGTACAGCAAACATTAATGATACTGAATCCCTCAAAATCCATGCAAAAAACCTATACAAATACAAACTGTCTGGAGTAACTGTCATGACTACATAATACTATATACTGTACTGTATACCAGTAAAACTAAGTAGTGAGATTGTGCGTTGTTAGCAAGGGACATGGTACTCACTGATAGTGGCGTGGACAGTAGGATGGCCTTGGTGGGAGGAGGAGCCGGAGCTTGAGTGAGAGGATTTGTGGCTCTCTCCTTTACTCCCTCCTTGCTGGTGTTGGTCATGTTGCACCTTTTGTTGAGACTGCTTCTGTCATGGCAACCATTATCATAAGTCCCAAGTCTAAGTGCTGCAGCTGCTGAGTTTTTTGTTACGCATGACAAGAGATTACATCTGTGCCAAGAACACAAAACCTGATAAGTCTGGATTCCAAATGATTAATCATCAGGTTGTGAGTTTTGGGCTCAACATTAAAAGTCCTGTGCCAGCTAAAACCAAGTGACAAACTGGTAAATAACAAGTTAACAATTATCTTGTCTAGCAGTCATAAATTAAGGCACAGAGTTACTAAAAACTATTTTGGACGGAAGATATTAGAGACTGATTAAAAATTTCAAGCAAATAAACTGTGACATATTTATCCTACATTATTACAACTACTTTGTCAAGAGCACTGTTACAGTAACATGGACTTGGGAACAGATGAAAGGTTAAAGTTTTAAAATGTTAGATAAAAAGTCCAAGCAATACTAGAAACAATATAAAGAAACAGCATAAATGAAATAAGTAATTCAAGCAACATTACTGAAAGCAAAGGCCAACTGGGAAGCTCTTCAGAATATATAAAATGTGTTACATTTCAAAACGCTTTCTCGAAAAAAGATTCAACAGACAATAAACGCAATAACCATGAAAGATTTTTAAAAATTACTTGAATGAACAGAAGCACTCAAAAATTTACCAAAATGAATTTAATGCTTGCTCTGCATTTGCAGTTTGCCTTACCTTGCAACACACCTTCAAAACATCCTCCTCCTCACACCCTCTCTGTCAATTTATTTGCTTCCAAACCTCTAAGTATTTCCCTCAGAATTCTGAGGCATCTTCAGGAGGTTCTTGAAAGTTTCCCTCCCCCTTATTATTTTTGTAGGTTGTGAAAAGATGACACAAGCACAAGCACCATCAACTTCCCTACCCTCCCCCCTAAACAACACCCAAGTTCCAACTGCTCCCTTCAGGTAGCTCCAGTAACACTGCAGGTGTGTAAAGCATCTCCAGCATTCCAAAAAATAAAGATACTTGTCTTTAATGCTGGCTGTCGGGAATCACAACTCTTGCAACTACCATCTGAGTTTCCCCCCATACGGTATTCCTCATGCAGTTCAAAGGACGACACCAGTTACCAAAGCTGGTATCAGCCATCTGGCACATCTTTCCTACATGACTCTTGAGAAATATGAACAACATAACCAACAACCCTTACCTTTTTTTAGTGATCACGTTACCAAGTTTCAGGGGTATGTGATTTACCAGCACTATCTGAAGTACTGTACTAAAATTTGTTTCAATCCTCACAAAGACATGGATGTTCTGTGAAGCATCCCCTTCCATACTCACTGTAGCATTACCAAAAAAGTGATGAATGTCTGAATAATGAAGTGACAAATATCTCATTCTTTTCAATTACTGTATCAAACTGGCTCCACCCTGGGTGGAGCAGTTGCAGCATCCACCCTGGGTGGAGCAGTTGCAGCATCCACCCGGCAGCCACATCTCATATTTCCTTGCACCTCACCATAAGATGGACCTTGGACCAACCCTGGTGTGGCAATGTCTATCACACGGGGGTGCAAGATCCCTGCATGATGTACTGTATTATACCTATAGGACAGCCCCACAGAATCAGGTGCTTATCTGTGACTGACATGTCTGCTCAGCTAGACAGACCAGGGTTAAGCAACAATACTACTACTATTACTACTACTACTGCTACATCAAATCACTCCTGGGAAACTTCTCAAAATCAAAGTTTCCTCTGTTTCAATTACTTTATTTTCATCGTCACCTCACTTCCACTTTTCTTTTAACTACAAAAATGGAGAGGGACAGAGTGTTAGACCAATCTACACAGATGTGTGTTGCAAGGTAACTTAAATATAATATTAAAACTTGAGGCAGGTAAACCGTTCAGCTCAGTGTGCCTCTCTCCATGCAAGTAAAATTTTGACATTTAATGTAGTGAAGAGTGGAAAATCAAGGTCACAATCTTTGTATGATGATAACCAACAATTTGCATTACTAATTTGTCATTTATTAAACAAATGTGTAAACAGTCTGTTGCACTTACAAATGCAAGGGAATAATTATAAGGTAACATGTAACAGTAACCCAAGAAACCATTTACAACGCTGGGTGGTAACCATATAACCAAACAATACGTGCTCCCTACGTGTCAACAAGTGGGTTGGTGGAGGGTCAGTGCCCCTCCCCGTAAAATGAATAACTCAAAATGGTCACCCCTTATGGGATTATGGCGTCTGGCAATAGATAGATAGATGTATAGCTACTTCAGGGTGACTCTCCATTAACCCCTAAACTGCGGGGTTGTGTGAGGCGGTTCTGGCACTTCCAGCCGGTGGTAATTCGCGCTTTGACTTATTTTTAAAAAATACAGTAAGACCTCACTATAACGGACAAATCGGGGCCCAAGCCAGTCCGAACAATGCGAAATTCTGATAAAAGCGACATCCGGACTTACCCCTGCTAATCCGGACTTTTTCCGATACATCAGACATTAGTCCGGATTGCATCAGTGGTTTTCACCACCATTGCAGTACTGTACTGTGTTATACCTTCACTACATTAATCAAATGGCATAATAATACTGTACTGTGCACTGAAAAACATGTCTTTTACTTGTCTTATTGTGGTGAACACAGCTGAAGTGGTCAGGCAGTCCGGACTGCTTTCTGGCTTTATCGGACTATTTCCAATATATAAGAGTTTGGTCTGCTAGCTCCTCGAGTCCGATAAAAACGAATTCTGGTCTATTGAAGTCCATCATATCGAGGTTTTACTGTATTGGCCAAAACTAGCCTGAGTGATATAAATAGCACTCAGGATTCTCCTACAGTTTTTCATATATATTTATATCTTGAAAGCCCCAGCTACTTAAAAAGAAAACTGAGGCACCCAACTGATGGCCCACAGCTCGAGCCATCGCCACCGAGCATCACGAAAGTGACGGCCTGCGGTTAAGTGACAAGCCAAATGATATCCTGCATGCCAGGAAATAATTTAATACAAGGGTGGTAACCATATAAGCGCCCCATACGTGTTCCCTACACGTCAGCAAGTGAGCTGATGGAGGGTTAGTGTTCTTCCTTGTAAAACAACTAACTAAAATGACAAACAAAAAATGCCTCGGACAAAGGACATGATGAGGATGGCAACATGGAATGTGAGGGGTGCAAATGATAAGGTGAGAGAGAGAGAGAGAGATTGTTCAGGTGCTTAGGGATGCAAAATGGACATAAGTGGACTGACCGGAACCAAATGGATTTTTTAGTGTGAGATAGTGGAACCATGAAATGGGCAATGTGTGAGAGTAGGTGAGAATGAGAGGGCAAAGGAAGGTGTAGGTAATGGTGTGTGCAGGAGATGGTAGGAGAATATAAGAAAGTATGGATAAGTTGGTTCATGGATTGTGTGGGTATGACTGAAAGTAGAATAGAAGCATGGGCAATTCTGTGTGTATATGTGCTGACAGAAGACCGTGCAAGCAGAGTGAAAGAGGAGTTCTGGGCAAATGTGGAAGAATGCATGGAAAAGTTTGAAAGGAGTGAGACAGTGTTTCTGATTGGAGATATGAATGGAAAGGCAGGGAATGCGATGGTGGACTGTGTAGTTGGTGAATGGGGTGTGCCTGCATAACTGGACGGGAATGGTAACGCTCTGGCAGACATTTGTGCAGGTAGGGGGATGGTGATAGCCAGTACTCTCTTAAAGCACAAAATGATCCACAGGTATACATGGCAAGTGATGACGAGTGGATGGTGAGCTGGTTGAACGGAAGACAATGATTGAATTACAGAATGTGTGTGAGGACGAAAGAATGTGAAGATATGTGCTGGAAGTGAACTCTCTGACCATCAGTTAACAGTGGTGTGAGTCAAGGTACAAATGCACTGCATGAATTGAAGGAAAAAAGGGCAGGAGAAAGCACTCCAAACTAAGAGGGTAGAAAGGTTGCAGAAGGGGGGAGGGGGGGGGGCTGAATATAAGAGAGAAGTGGAGGAGCAATTGGGTAGATATATTTTGAAGCAGATGGGGGAGATGGAAGGTGTGTGCAAGGCATTAACAGAAGAAATCTGTGCAGTATGTGAGGTGGTATGTGGGGTGACGAGAAGACAAATGGGGGTGCAAGGAACAGGATGGTGGAATGAAGAGGTGAGACAAGCTGTGGCACACAAGAAGAAAGCATATAGTGAGTGGATGGAATGCATAGGCATGGTGGCATGGTGGAAGTGGAGAGGCAAAATTGAGAGTAAACTGAGAGTTATCTGAAGAGAAGAACAGAGGGATGAAAAGATTAATAAGAAAAAGTAAGAAGAGAGTGGATGAGGAGTTATTTGAGTGTAAAGGGGAGGGAATGTAAGAAAATGTTCTGGACAGAGATTAAGACAGTAAGTCATGGTGACCAAGGAGGCTGCAGGCAGTGAAGGATAAAAAAGGCAGATTGTTGATGGAGACGAGAGAAAAGTTCGCAGATGGAGAGAACACTTTAATCCATGGATTGAAAGCCACAGTTCAGGCTGTGTAGCATCCCGTTGCGAGCCACAGCTGGCCGTGCATCACTGCTAACTACTCCACCCCTATGAAAACTTACACATGGCAAAACGCAAAGACAGAAAGAGATTTTTTTCTTTTCACCAGATGATGCCCTGTATGTTTATCTTCTTTATAATAAACAAAAACAATTTTTATTTTTTTTTCCACGACTCCCCTATGTAAACTTACACATGGCCCAACGCAAAGACAGAGAGAGAGAGAGAGAGTGAGAGAGAGAGAGAGAGAGAGAGTGTTTTTTTTTTTTTATCAGATGATGCCCTGCACATTCATCTTCAAGTTTATATTAAAAAAAAAAAAAAACTTCATTTTTTTGCACACCACGGGGTGGGATAAAAAAAGGTAATTGCGCAATCCACGGAATAAAGAATTGTTAAACAAAGAGAGTGAAAGTAATGTTAGTATTAATGGCTGGGAGAAGGAAGATGATGAAAAGGGAGGAAGAGATCACTAGGATGGAAGTACTGTAGTGGAAGCAATGAAGCAAGTCAAAACAGGGAAAGCCCCAGGAAGTGATGGGAAAGTGGGGTGAAATGCTGAAGCATAAGTGAGATATAGCAGTAGAATGAAAATGGAAGATGTGTAGACTGGCCTGGGAGGAAGGTAATCTTGGAGGACTGGAATCCAGACATAATTATTTCCCTGTACAAAGGAAAAGAGGAAACAAAAAAAGTGTGTGGTATTCATAGGGGCATTAGTCTTCTTAGTGTAATTTTGGAAAAGTATACAGCAGGATCCTTATTGACAGAGTTAGGGATATAACAGTGGAATTAGTAGGAGAAGAACAGGGAGGTTTCAGGAAGGGAAGAGTTTGTGTATATCAGATATTCACCTAGAAGGGAAAGAAGCTGTGGGCTGCCTTCAAGGATTTGGAGAAAGCATATGACAGAGATGACAGACAAGGAATGTGGAAAATATTAAGAATATCTAGTAAAGGGGAAGCTGTTGAATGCTGTGAAGAGTACGTATGAGGGCACGAGAGCTACAGTGCATTTTCTATCTGAATGATGGACTGAAACAGGGATGTGTCATGTATCCATGGTTGCTCAGTTTGTATATGGATGGAGTTATAAAAGAGATACAAGGTAGGGCAGTGGATGTTGGAGCAGCCCTAATGAGAAAGGACAGTATTTGGAAGCTTCCTGTTCTGTTGTCTACAGATGATACTGTATTCTTAAGTGATGACAAAGGGGAACTGCAAGGCTTGCCATGAAAAATATGTATGAGGGCACTAGGGTTGCAGTTCTTGTGGATGATGAATGGGGTGCTTTCAATGCTAGTATTCCGCTAGATGGCTCTTCGATTTGGACAAACACATTCCCCGCGCTGTTTAAAAAGCATATTTTTCTTTGTTAAATATCTACACTGTTGTGTGAAACTGTGAATCATAGTAATGTCTATCTATCTATTGCCAGACGCCTCAATCCCGCACGGAGTGGCCACAAACAAATCGCCTCCATGTCGCTCTGTCCCCTGCCATTTCACTACCAACTCACACCCCCCTCTCTCATGTACCTCTCCACTCCATCTCATCCTTGGCCTCCCCCTCCCTCTCGCCCCCTCCACCTCACTCACATACACTCTCCCTGTCAGTCTTTCACTCTCCATCCTCTCCACATGCCCAAACCACCTTAACATGTTTCTCTTAACGCTTCCTATCACGCCCACATCCACACCACAATGCTCCTTCACTTTCTCATTTGTTAGTCTGTCTCTCCATGTGACTCCACATGCTCCTCTCAAATAACTCATTTCCACTGCTCTCACTTTTGACTTCTGTCCTTCCAACAGGGTCCAAGCTTCACTACCATATGTTAGAGCTGGTATCACAATACTGTCATGTAACAACTTTTTCACTTCCATGCTCACTTCCCTGTTTCTTATCACTGCTTTCAACGAACCAGCAACCTTTCTTCCCTGCTGCACCCTTTCAAGCACTTCACCCTCCAGACTTCCATCCTTACTCATGACACTACCCAAGCACTTAAATGCACACACATTCTCCATATCCTCCCCATCCAATCTCACTGTACATTCACTGGCTTCATTTTTCTTGAAGACCATCACTTTACTCTTCCCTACATTCACCTTTGGATTACGTTTCTTACATGCTCTCCCAAACTTATCTACCAAGCCCTGCAGCTCTCCTTCATCTTCACTCAACAACATGGTATCATCTCCAAACAACAGTACAGGGAGTTTCCACACACTGCCCTCTCTCACTAGGGCCGCTCCAACATCCACTGCCCGACCTTGTATCTCTTTTATAACCCCATCCATGTACAGACTGAACAACCACGGAGACATGACACATCCTTGTTTCAATCCAACCTTCAAATGGAAAGATTCACTCAGATTGCCATCCACACGCACTGCAGTCTTAGCACCCTCATACATACTCTTCACTGCCTTCAACAATGTCCCATCCACTCCACATATTCTTAATACTTTCCACAATCCTTGTCTATCTACCCTGTCATATGCTTTCTCCAAATCCATGAAGGCTGCATACAACTTCTTTCCCTTCTCCAGAAACTTTTCCACTAAAGATCTAAGAATGAATATCTGGTCTACACAACCTCTTCCCTTCCTAAAACCTCCCTGTTCTTCTCCAACTAATTCCTCTGTTATTTCCCTAACTCTGTCAATAAGTATCCTACCATATACTCTTCCTATTACACATAGAAGGCAAATGCCCCTATGATTACCACACACTGCTTTTTCCCCTTTTCATTTGTACAAAGGAATAATCATACCTGACTTCCAATTCTCCGGGACTCTACCTTCCTCCCAGGCCAATATGCACACCTTCCACATCTATTCTATTACTATCTCTCCCCCATGCTTCAGCATTTCACCACACACTCCATCAATTCCTGAGGCTTTCCCCATTTTAACTTTCATCAATGATTCCACCACTTCCATCCTACTGATTTCTTCCTCTCTTCTCACAACCCTCCTTCTCCCCGCCATTCCCCAGCCACTTATACTTGCATTACTTTCATTCTCTATGTTCAACAATTCATTAAAGTGTTCTCTCCATCTGTTCACTTTTTCTCCCTTCTCCACTAGTAATCTACCATTTTTATCTTTCACACCCCCATTAACTTTGTTGGCACCCTGTCTAGCTCTCTTTACCTCTTTCCAGAACATTTTCTTACACTCCCTCCACTTTGCACTCAAATTCCTTCCAAATTCCTCATCCACTCTCTTCTTACTCTCTCTTGCTAATCTTTTCACCTCTCTCCTCCTCTCTACATATAAATCTCTCATCCGTCTCTCAGCTTCTTCAACGCCCCTGTTCCTCATCCACTCATTATATGCTTTCTTCTTTTGTGCCACAGCCTCTCTCACCTCTTCCGTCCACCATGCTGTTCCCTGAACCCCCTTTCATCTTCTCTTCACCCCACACACCACCTCACATGCTGCACAGATTTCTTCTGTGAATACCTTGCACACACCCTCCACGTCCCCCATCTGCTCCAATCTATATTTACGCAATCGCTCCTCCACTTCCCTTTTATATTCAGCCTTTATTCCATCCTCTTGTAACATTTCTACACTCCTTGTAAGAACTACTTCCTCCTGTCCTTCCCTTCTCCTCTTCCTCCAACTTGTTTGGATTCTGATTCTGGCCACCACCAAGTGGTGGTCAGAAAGTCCACTCCCCCAACCTCTATATACTCTTGCATCCATTACACATCTTCTCATCCTTTCATCCACACACACATACTCAATCGTTGCTTTCTGTTCATTCAGTTCACCATCCACCTTTCTCAACACTTGCCACGTATACCTATGGATCATTTAGTGCCTGAAGAGGGTATTAGCTAATACCAACCCCCTCCCGGAACAAATGTTCACTAAAGCACTGCTATTCTCATCCATCTCTGCAGGCACACCCCACTCACCAACCATTCCATCCACCTTCTCATTCCCTACTTTTCCATTCATATTTCCAATCAGAAACAGTCTCTCATTCCTTTCAAACACGTATATATAACGTACAGTGAATTGTTTATATTTATCGTAAACGGAAATTAAAATATCATTGAAGGCATTTGATGGCAACCTGCCCTTTCAGTGGTCCGATATTATTTAATTTCTGCTACATTCAGTGCAAGTTTGTTCTTAATACATAGTTTGTTCAGACTGTAAATTACGCCTAGTGGGTATTTTGACTCATTCAGTCTCTATGTGGGCAGAAATTTAATGTTGAGTAAATACTGGGACTCAACATTTTGCTCACTCCCTTCATGCATGTACACTGCAAGACAGTCCCATGTTCATTATTTTTTTTTTTCGCAAGATGATTGTTTTCAAAACAAACACACGAGGACTAATGCTTAAAATAATGGAATTTAGACTACTTGTGGTCAGGTTAGGTTAGATGAAGTAAGGCACTGTAATTGCTTTGGAGGGTATGAAAGGCAACACGGGACTGCCCTGTGGTGCGCATGGGTGAAGGGAGTGAGGAAAATGTTGAGTCCCAGTATTTACTCAACATTAAATTTCTGCCCACTTTGAGACTGAATGAGTCAAAATATCCACTAGGCGTAATTTACAGTCTGAACAAACTATATACTAAGAACCAAACTTGCACTAAATGTAGCAGAAATTAAATAAGACCACTGAAAGGGCGTGTTGCCATCAAATGCCATCAATGATATTTTAATTTCAGTTTACAATAAATATAAACAATTCACTCTACATTATATATACATGTTCTATTTGTATTATTTATCTTACTGTATATGACATGACATTACTATGACTCACAGTTTCACACAACAGTGTAGATATTAACAAAGAAAAATATGCTTTTTAAACAGCGAGGGGAATTTGTTTGTTCAAATCAAAGAGCCATCTAGCAGAATACTAGGCTTTTCAGAAGCACCCCGTTGAGTGAATTTTTCTATCTGAATATTGAACTGAAACTGGGTTATTTAATTTTAGTACATGGATGGAGTTATAAAAGTAATATATATAAGGTTGGGTAGTGGATGCTAGAGCAGCCCTAATGAGAGAGAGCAGTAACTGGAAGCTTCCTGTTCTGTTGTTTGCAGGTGAAATTGTATTGTTTCGTGAACATGAAGAATAACTGCATGACTTGGTGAATGAGTCTGAGAGAGTATGCATGAAAAGGACTCTAAAGGTGAATGTAGGGAAAGGTTGTGATCTTCAAGAGAAATGAAGTCACAGAATGCACAGTGAGGCTGGATAGTGAGGAAATGGAAAATGTAAGTGCATTTAACTACTTACGGGTGTGATATGTAAGGATGGAAGTTTGGAGGATGAAGCGCTTGGAAGAGTACAACAAGGAAGAAAACTTGCTGGTTCATTGAAATCAATGATGATAAATAGTGAAATGAGCATGGAAGTAAACAAGTTGCAGCATGACAGTATTGTAATAACAACTCCAATAAATGAAAGTGAAGCTTTGACCTTGTTGGAAGGACACAAGAGTGAGTGCAGCAGAAATGAGTTACTTGAAAGGAGCATTTGGAGTTACATGGAGAGAGACAGACAGACAAATAAGGAAGTGAAAGAGCAATGTGGTGTGGATGTGGATGTGATAGAAGATGTTAGGAAAAATACACTGGGGTGGTTTGGTCATGTGGAAAGGCTGGAGAGTGAGTGACTAACTAGAAGAGTGTATGTGAGTGAGGTCGAGGGGGTGAGAGGGAGAGGGATACCAAGGATGAGATGGAGAGATGTGGAAGAGAAGTACAGTAAAAGTCCTTCAATCCGACCACCAATAATCCGAATATCCCAATATCCTTTACTCTGAATGTTTTGAGGCGGCACCAAAATTCCACTAGAGGTGGGGAGTGGCAGCGAGCAGAGAGGATGCCCATTTTCAGGTTATACCTGTGCCTAATCTGACGCTCTTCCAAAAATTCTACTCGATTTTCTAACCAATTAGTGATTTTAACAAAGTAGCAATTGCTCCCAAACCTACTAGATGTGGTGGGAAGAAAACTGATAAACAAAAACACATGATACAATAAGTGATAACCTCAAGGTCTGAACTCTCTCCGGCCAGCAGAACCGTCCTGCTGTCCCCCTCTACCCACTCTCCCTCCCTCCCACTGCCGCTCACTGAAGTTTTTACTTTTCCAATCACTTTTCCACTCTGAAATATTTCGATAAACAGATTGGTTTTTATACGGTTAGAAAGCCGAGACTTTGTGGAATAAGATAAAAGAAAAACGAAAGTGATTTTGCACAAAGTTAAATAGTTGTGATGAGTATAAGTTGAAAGAGTGCATAGAAATGTTTATCCCAATTTTATTGCCCGCCTTTAGCATGGCGGAGCAATAATGTTTTTGCCCACGTCAGCATATGTGTGTTCTTATCTAACTGTTCTTACCTAATTGTATCTTTACAGGAATGAGTTTAAGCTCGTACTGTCCCGTGTCATAAGCCATTTTCATCATACATCTCCTTAAATTTATGAATTGTTTTGGCACACACTATTTCATTAGGTAGTGCATTCCACTGATTGCCCCATTTGGGAAACTAACTTTCCTTACTTTTTATCACCTCTCTCTTTATGCAGTTTTTTGCAGTGTCTCTTGCTGATGCTTCCCCACAGATTATATATTCATTTATGTCTATTTTCTCCTTCCCTGATATGCATTTATATAGCATAATCATGCCTCCTCTTTTCCTTCTCTCCTGTATTGTTGGCAGATTCAGTTTTTCTAGTCCTTCATCATAGCTTAGATCACTTAAGCTTGGTACTCAACTTGTAGCAGCAATTTGAACTTTCTCAATCTTATCTGTTTCTTGAAATGAGGATTCCAGACTACTGATGCATACTCCAGGGTTGATCTGATGAAGGATGTTATTATCTTCCTTAGCATGTCTTCCTTTATGTATGTGAATGCTATTCTCATACTTGCCAGCAGTGTATACATGTTCCATACCTTCTCACTGATGTGGTCAGCCAGAGATAGTCTGTTATTGATAATCACACCTACGTCCCTCTCTCTTTCTGATATGTGTAGGGTATTACTAACTAATTTATAATCCCAATCTGGTCTTTTCCCACTTTTATCAAACTTGATTACAAGACACTTGTCCACATTGAATTCCATTTGCCATTTTTTACTCCAATCATGAAGTTTATTTAATTCTTCATGTAGTTCTTTACAAGAGTCTGTGTTAGTAATTCTCCTTTGTATTTTTGCATCATAAGCAAACATATTTAAAAAGCATTCATTTCCAATATTACTATCAGTCATTTATATACTGAATAAATTCTTCTTGTAGTTCTTCACAAGAGTCTGAGTTAGTAATTCTCCTTTGTATTTTTGCATCATCCACAAACATATTTAAATAGCTTTCGTTTCCCCCAGTATCCCTGCTTGTCGTATGAGGCGACTAAAAGGGTTGATGGTGGGTTAGTGGCCCACCCTGTAAAAACAACTAACTAAACAAGCGAATAAAACGCCTCGGACCAGGACGGACCATACGTAGACGACTAAGGAATGGACGAAGGACATCCTGAGGGTGGAGACAAGGAATGTGAGAGGAGTGAATGATGAAGTGAAAGACAGAGAGATTGTTCAGGTGCTTGAGGATGCACGAGTGGATGTATGTGGATTGACTGAAACTAAATGGAAAGGTGAAAGGGTGAGAGAATGGGAATACGGTTTAGGAATGGGAATACGGTTTAGGAATATGTAAGGGAATTAATGAGAATGAGAGGGCAAGAGAGGGAGTATGTCTGATGATAAGCAAGAAGTAGAAGGAGAATATAAGAGAGTATGGAACAGTGGGTGCAAGGATTGTATGGGTGAGGATGAAAGTAGGCATACAAGCTTGGGGGACTGTATGTGTATATGAGCCGACAGAGGACCGAGTGGCAAGAGTGAAAGATGTATGGACAAGTTTGAGAGGAGCGAGAGAGAGTTTTTGATTGGAGACATGAATGGCAAAGTTGGGAATGTACGAGTGGATGGAGTGGTTGGTCAGTGGGGTGTGCCAGCTGAGGTGGATGGGAATGGTAGTGCTTTGGTGGAAATCTGTGCTGGCAAGGAGTTGGCAATAGCCAACACCTACTTTCGGCATAAAATGATCCACAGGTATACATGGAGAGTCTTGAGGAGGATGGATGGTGAACTTGTAGAATGGAAGGCAATGATAGATTACGTGTGTGTGGATGAGCGAATGAAAAGACAAGTGTTGGATGCAAGAGTGTGGAGAGGGTGGGGGAATGGAATCTCACACCATCACTTAGTGATGGCCAAGGTAAGGCTGCAAAGAAAGTGGGTGAAGAGACCAAGGGGAAGACTGAAGGATATAGTTCCTGTGAGAATAGTGAAAAAGTTACAAGATAGTGAGAAAATGGCAGAGTATAAGAGCACAGTGGAAGAAAACTTGGGAAGGTATGAGTTAGAGGAGATGGAAGGGGTGGAAGATGTATGTAAGATTTTCACGGAAGAGATAGGCGCAGTGTGTGAGGTGGTTTGTGGAGTGAGGAGGAGATGCAGGGGTGTGCAAGGGACAGCATAGTGGAATGATGAGGTGAAACGAGCTGTGGAACAAAAGAAGAAGGCATATAGTAAATGGCGAGCGAGCAGAGGTAGGGGAGATGATGAGAGAGAGAAGATAGAGGTATATGTGAGCTGGAGAAGAGAGGTGCAGAGATTGGTGAAGGAGAGTACGAAGAAAGTGGATGAGGAGTTTGGGAGGAATCTGAGTGTAAAATGGAGGGAGAGTAAGAAATTGTTTTGGAAGGATGTAAAGAAAGTAAGACAGTGTGAAAGGGGATATAGTACGGGAGTGAAAGATGGGAATAACAGATTGCTAGTGAAGAAGAGAAGAGAGAGAAATTGAGGAGATGGAAGAAGCACTTTGAACATAGAGAGTGAGAGCAGAGCAAGTATAAGTGGTTGGGGAATGGTTAGGAGAAGAAGAGGTGAGAAGAGGGAGGAAGAGATCAGTAGGGCAGAAGTAGTGGAAGCAGTGAAGAAGATCAAGATGGGAAAGACCCCAGGAATTGAAATGCTGAAGTATGGGAGTGAAATTATTGTGGAATGGATATGGAAGTTGCGTAGACTGGCTTGGGAAGAGGGAAGGGTTCCAGAGGACTGAAAATCAGGTATAATTGTTCCTTTATATAAAGGAAAAGGGGAGAGAGAAGTATGTGGTAACCATAGGGGTATTTGCCTTCTTAGTGTGACTGGAAAGATATATGGTAGAATACTTATTGATAGAGTTAG
>JAGKTI010003069.1:35485-60688 GCA_018397915.1 Birgus latro | reverse complement strand
ACAACAATACACTTACAACACTAACACTCGCGGGTGTAAGGACATTATGTAACCAAGAGACTAAGGCATAGTTACTACATTTCAGCACGTTCAATCCTCTGACTATGGAAAAAAAATCGCTTGAAGTCAACCACAGTAAAGTACTCAAGTTTACCATCGCAGTGAAAAAGCTAAAGAGATTTGTGTTGATCTTTTTAACACTAAGGCTCCTATGACTCACTCTCGGCTGAATGAAATCGTCTGGCGTTAGCTGAAATAGAACACTAGAGCTGTCCCGACTAGGTGAGGACTAAGATTTTTATTATTTACTCATTTATTTATTTACTAAATTTTTGCTTCACTCTAGCTAACACCTGATAATTTTAATTAGCTGAAGGAAGACCATTGCAATCCCCCCTAAAAAAAAAAAAATCTCCATCACAACCACGACGCTTTCCTTATACAGTATTCTTGCTGCCCATGGACGATTTTACAGACCTTAGAAACACCGTCTTGTACGGCAGGAGTTAGCCTGTATCTAACCCAAGAAATTTTTAACATCCCTCTTGTTCGAAAAGTTTACTTGAAGTTGAATTAAATCATCCGATAGTACCAAATAAAAAAAAAAAAAAATGTACTCTCGCTGAAGGGGTTAACAGTGAGGCAGGGCCAGTAAAGAAATAAACATAATTTTTCTCCTTTATTGCCATGTTTCGTTTACCCTAACCATTATGAGATAAAATTTTGAGTCTTTATTCACTGGCAGACTTACTGTCAATGGTAGGTGTTGTCTTCAGGTGTATCTGCACTAAGTGATAACCCAAATGGTGTCTCGGAAACTATTACGTTGGGTGGTAACCATATAACCAAAATACGTATGCCTGGTGAGTTACCTACATTTCTTTCACCTTAACTTGGCCTTGATTTTCGTTCTTTTTCTGCTTATTTCACGTATCATTGTGGCAGAAAGTCATTGCTAAGGCTCTACATCCTTTCCAAAGCACTTCTTCGTGACCAGCACCGAATTTCAGTGTTAAGGCATTGTTACAGCTCATCATTCAAAGTGTACAGAAGGCAGTTTTAGGACAAGGCAATGTAAAAGGAGTAAGTGAAGGAATCCCAACCAGAAGTGTCCTATAAAAACTTATATTGAAGGGATGGATGGGGTTTAATTTTCACATAATGCCACACAGGGAAAAGCAACTGGTCACCTTAGCCTTAAATTTCTCTACTAATTAGCGTAACCCCGTCAACAAATGGCTGTATTAAAAAAAAAAAAAAAAATCACTCTTGTATCTGAAGTTTTAAAACCAATGTAATATATACATAAGCGAAAAAAAAATCAAGGTGAAACAGACAAGAATATTAAGCTATTGGGAATGCGCCCAAAATCATTTTAATAAACTTTCCCAAAAAAAAAATTACATTGCCACATTAAACAAATAAATAAACACACTAGTAAGGAAGACATGTTTGGGAGCTTCTTAATCAACGCAAAAATAAAACATAGATAAGCAACGTTTCGTCCTATCAACACTAAGGAATAATTTAATCAAGAAGCGGGCGCTCCAAGGTGATTATCATTGGAGGAGAGAAAATGGGGGTACTGTGATCATAAAGTATTTACGCAGAGAAAAATATACTCTTCCTATCCACTGTCTCTCCTTCACTATATCGCTGCCCCTGTACATCCTTCCCTCTTGTTCATAGCTAAGAATATCATCTCCATCCCCCTCCCCATTTCTCCCTTTTCTTGCATTTCTTTTTTTTCCTTAACGCCTCCCACTCTCTCCCCCCACTCTCTCTCTCTCTCTCTCTCTCTCTCTCTCTCTCTCTCTCCACATACAATTTTACCCCAATTCCATCTCTCCCACTTACTTTCCCTTCCTCCTCATTCACTCTATCCATCCAAACTCTACGTCATTCCACCCACACGTCACCCTTTCCTCAACACTCCGTCTACCCACTTCCTTTTCCCTCACCTCCGCTCACTCAAATCTCCATTCATGCTATCCCCACTCAATCAACTCTTTCCTCCCTCCCCCCACATTTCACTTACTCACAAGTCACTCACTTCATTCACTCATTCAGTCCCCCCCCCAACACACAACGTTCACTACTCCCTCACTCATTTACTCTTCTTGTTCCCTCACTCACTTCCTCACAGTCCCCACTTCGCTCCCCATTCATTCATTCTTTCACCACCCATTCATGCATATTCATAATATCACTCTCCGCTCATATTCATTCTATCAACCCACTCATTTCATTCTCTGTTTTCCACTGCTTGAAAATAAGAACAGACGACTGAAATATTTCCTGGTCTGTTAAATGACCGACACTGCAGACTAATGTAATCTGTTAATTTATATCGGATTTTTAAAAATCAAATTGTTCAGCATCAAAAGTTAAATCAAAACTGCCCTCGTTATACAGAAACCTGACCTGAAAGGAATACTGACCCCCTTGACACTGTTTTATATACTGTACCGTAGTAAACTATCCCTCCCTCCCCCCCCTGTTATTTTTCAAGTAGGGAAAAAGACCCGTCCTATGCAAAACTGATCCCTCATGTAAATATTTCAAACCTGAAGTTAGTCAGATTAGGTTAAGTGAGGTTAGGCTTGGTTAGGTTACTTTTCCAATGGGTTAATATTTTGACTGACCCTCCTGAACTGTAGTTAGTGCAGCAGTCTAAATAAAATATATACAGTATAATCTGAAAAGTGGGTTCTTAACCATTTGGACTCGGGGCAGGGATTTCCCTCAGCTGAATGGAATCGTCTGGCAGAAGCCAGAATTACATACATTCATCAAGAAAGACAGGTGTTCCTCTGCTGAATAAAATGGTCTGGTGGTAGATAAAGTAAAAACATTTTATAAATGATCTCTGAAGGGGTAAACTTACTGTCAACCCCTTCTTGAGGACGTCATATGTTTTAGTCTTGCTTCCGTCAGACGATTTTGTTCATTTTCAGAAGAGGCATTCCGAACTTTTTTTTTTTATGCATGGAAGAAGGAACCAAAGGCCACGGGCCTGCATACTGTTCCTTCCAAGAAAAAACAAAAACAGTACAAAAGAGAGCCAAATTCAAGATCCGTTCAATTCGAGATGCCTGGACACACTGCGTTTGAAAGACTGGAGATCATAGGAAGTAGGAAATACAGACAGAGGAAGACAGTTCCAGAGTTGACCAGTTGCATAAATAAAAGACTGGAAGTAACGGTTAACTCTTGCAATAGAGAGTTGGACAGAAAAGGGATGAGAGTTTGTTGCTAGACGGGTACTACGTGCCCGTCGTAGAGGTGGAGGGATGCAAGCAGACAGTTCAGAGGAACAGTGACCATTGAAGTAGCGATAGAAGAGAGATAAAGATGCAACAGTGCGGCGAAGAGACAATGGTTGAAGGGAATCAGTAAGAGGAGGAGAGTTAATGAGACGAAAAGCCTTTGACTCCACCCTATTGAGAAGAGATGCAAGTGGGGAGCCTCCCCACACATGAGAGTTGTACTCCATACACGGGCGAATAAAACCCGTGTACAAGGTCAACAACTGTGCAGGGGTAAAGAAAGTACGGAACTGGGGGGTTAGATCTAGACTTCATGATCATCTTCGATAAGACATACATTGCATTAGTTTAATAATATCGTCTGAAAGCAACAGAAATAAACCAATAAAATACATCTGATTCCACAGGTATTTGCCTGGTTGTTTCACCTTAACGTAGCCTTTCCATGCAGCTTATTTCCCACAGCATAGTGACAGTAATTACAATGCTATAGTTCTATGTCCTTTATACAGCAATTCGTGATGTGCACCCTCTCTACAATCTGTCTATCTATCTATTGCCAGACGCCTTAATCCCGTAAGGGTTGGCCACAAACAAATCGCCTCCATGTCGCTCTGTCCTCCGTCATTTCATTGCCCTGTTCCCAGCTCACACCCCCTCTCTCATATACCTCTCCACTCCATCCCTCTATCTCATCCTTGGCCTCCCCCTCCCTCTCCCCCCCCTCCACCTCACTCACATACACTCTCCTCGTCAGTCTCTCACTCTCCATCCTCTCCACATGGCCAAACCACCTTAATGTGTTCTTCCTAACGTTTCCTATCACATCCACATCCACACCACAATGCTCCTTCATTTCCTCATTTGTAAGTCTGTCTCCATGTGACTCCACATTCTCCTCTCAGATAACTACAGACAATCTTTTGCTAATTTATCAGAGAAGGGAACTTGGCGAAGTTAGAAAAAAAAGAAAAAGTCTACTAAATACTCTACTACACCACCGTTAACACTGAACGAACTTTACAATCCTAATTCATGAATAAACAATCTATATTTACCCATTTCATCAGCTAAGGAAATTCCAGGAGTGACGTCAAACTCCAGCAGGTAACTTGTGACGTCATAAGCTTGCTTTAACGCTAGGAAATCACTGAGAAACACGTCATCACTAAATGAGTCATGGTCATGGTTTTACGATAAATGGAGGGAACACTCGTGAGTTTTTCTTGTCTTTAACACTACTACTGCCTCGTACGTCACTGTGAATGTGATGTCCTAGTAAGTCCGAGCCTTGGCCTGAGTGTTTACTTAATATTAGCAATGGATTCCACGACTACTAACAGTAATATGTTTGTGTTTCTGAGCACATATAATATAGAGACTTGACAAATAATTACGCAGAAAAAGTAACAGTACCGTGAAAGTGACAAAACTCATTGAATCATCAGTAACATATTCTTAGCATAAAATGCTAAACTCAGCCATCAACAAGGCCAACATTGATAAGTGTTTACATTTGTGAAAGAAGGGAGTGTCACCCGGTATGAAATAAGAAACCTGTACTATACACAGGAAAAATCACCCGGTATCTTCATCTTTACTTTTGTCTGCCACTTTAAACCACAAAACCGAGGTGAGAGCAGTTAAGAACCATAGCTGAGCATCGCATTCATAAAATTAGGGATCAATGTGGTGCCAAGGAGCTATAGAGAAGTGAAAGTGTCAGGAATTAGTTGCTGTCTAGTATCTCGGCGACCTAATTCAGTGCTGTACTCCCCCCAGAATGTCTCTATCTATCTATAGCCCGACACCCTAATCTCGCAAAAGGTGGCCGCAGACAAAACGCCTCCAAGTCGCTCCGTCACCCACCATTTGCCTACTCTCCCCCAACTCACTTCCTCCTCCCCCATATACCTCTCAACTCCATCCCTCCATCTCATCCTCGGTCTTCCCTTCCCTCTCCCTCCCTCCACCCCACCTACATACACCTCGGTGTATTTCTCCTAATCTTCTCAACCACATCCACATCCACCCCACAATGTTCCTTCATTTCTTCATTCATCAACCTGTCCCTCCATCTCACTCCACATGCTCCTCTCAAGTAACTCATTTCCACTGCTCTCACCCTTGACTTGTTACCCTCTAGCAAGGTCCATGCCTCACTTCCATACGTGAGGGTAGGGATCACGATATTGTCATGCAGTGACTTCCTGACTTCCATACTCACCTCCCAATTTCTCATCACCGCTCTCAGTGAACAAACAACCTTCCTTCCCTGCTGTACCCTTTCAAGTATTTCATCCCCAAAACTTCCATCCTTACTCAACACACTGCCCAAGTACTTGAATGCACTCATATTCTCCATATCCTCACCATCCAACCTCACTATGCATTCGGCGACTTCATTCCTCTCAAACACCATAACTTTACTCATGTTTACATTGACTTTCAGATTCCTCTTCTTACACACTGTCCCAGATTCATTCACCAAACCTTGCAACTCACTCCCATTCATCATCACTCAATACTGTATCATCAGCAAACAACAACACCAGTATCTTCCACATCTCACCCCTCATTCATTAGAGCCACCCCCACATCCACTGCCCTTCCTTGCACCTCCTTTACAACCCCATCCATGTATATACTAAACAGCCATGGAGACATCACACAACCCTGTTTCAGTCCCACATTCAGATCAGAGAACTCACTCAGCTCACCATCCACTCGCACAGTAGCCCTAGCTCCTTTGTACATACTGTACTCTTCACAGCACTTAACAATTTCCCCTCCACTCCATATATTCTGACTTCCACATACCTTGCCTATCTATTTTGTCATAAGCTTTCTCCAAGTCCATGAAGGCAGCATACACTTTCTTTCCCTTCTCTAAATACTTCTCCACTAAACATCTTAGAACAAATATCTGATCTAGACACCCTTTTCCCTTCCTAAATCTCCTTTGTTCTTCCCCAACTAACTCCTCTGTTATATGCCTAACCCTATCAATAAGTATTCTACCATATATTTTTCCAGTCACACTAAAAAGGCAAATACCCCTATGGTTACCACATATTTCTCTCTCCCCTTTTCCTTTATATAAAGGAACAGTTATACCTGATTTCCAGTCCTCTGGAACCCTTCTCTCTTCCCAAGCCAATCTACACAACTTCCATATCCACTCCACAACAATCTCACCCCTATACTTCAGCATTTTACTTCACTCTCCATCAATTCCTGGGGCCTTTCCCATCTTGATCTTCTTCATTGCTTCCACTGCTTTTGCCCTACTGATCTCTTCCTCCCTCCTCTCACCTCTTCTTCTCTCAGCCATTCCCCAACCACTTACACTCGCACTGCTCTCACTCTCTACATTCAACAAATCCTCAAAGTGCTGCTTTCATCATCTCAGTTTCTCTCTCTTCTCCACCAGCAATCTATTATTCCCATCTTTCACTCCCCTAGTATATCCTGTTCCACACCGTCTTACTTTCTTTACCTCCTTCCAAAACAATTTCTTACTTTCCCTCCATTTTACACTCAGATTCATCCCAAACACTTCATCCACTTTCTTCTTACTCTCCTTCACCAATCTCTTCACCTCTCTCCTCCACCTCACATATACCTCTCTTTTCTCTCTCTCATCTTCTCCTCTACCTCTGCTCACTAGCCATTCACTATATGCCTTCTTCTTTTGTTCCACAGCTCATTTCATCTCATCATTCCACCATGCTGTCCCTTGCACACCCCCCGCATCTCCTCCTCACTCCACAAACCACCTCACATGCTGCGCCTATCTCTTCCATGAAAATCTTACATACATCTTCCACCCCTTCCATCTGCTCTAACTCATACCTTCCCAATCTTTCTTCTACTATGCTCTTATACTCTGCCATTTTCTCACTATCTTGTAACTTCTCCTCTCTTCTCACAGGAGCTATTTCCTCCTGTCTTCCCCTTGGTCTCTTCACCCACTTTCTTTGCAGCCATACTTTGGCTGCAAAAGAAAGTGGGTGAAGAGACCAAAAATGTATCTGATGCAAAACAAAATTATCTGTGGACAGCATGATTAAAATGAATGGCAGCGAGACTCGGACAGTGAAGGAGGAGGCTATTCATGGGCTCAAACAGACTTTTGTGATGATATTCATTACTTCGATGTGTATTGCATCCTTGAATGACAAGCTTTGGGAGTTATGAGTGTGAATGAAGAGCTGAGAGGAAGGTCGGAATTTGAATGTATTAAGTGTTGTGATGAGAAGGGGTTGATTGAGATGGTTTGGGCATGTGGTAAGAATGGAGGACAGCAAATGGGTGTGGAGGGCAAGAGGTATGAAGAGCGAGGGTAGTTGTGAGAGTTAGACTGAAATAGACCTGGAACAAGGTCATACAGTATGACCTCAGGGATAAAGGACTGAATGTAGAGACTGCTATAGATCAAACAGCACTAACTGCCACCATTAGGTGACCAATGCCAAAGCATGCAAGCATATTTGAGCCTTTATAAATGACTAAGTCCTCAGGCTGAAGGGGTGAATACTGAAGTGGTTAGGACCAGCTAATATTGTAGACTACTTAGAGTATATGAAAAAGCATAGCTATGCTACTTAATTTTTGGCTTTGTGTTCTTGGATGCAGTACTGATGAAAGTGCCCATGAATTGCCCATTGAACCTGAAAAATGTTAGTCAGTAATAATTTTGCTGATCAATAATCCTTAATCAGTCCTATCTTGAGATTATGTACTCTGTCACTTGCTATCTCCATGAGCCACTCCAGCTGGGTGTTAACTACAGTAGTGTCTGTGAGTTCATTCTGTGTACACCCACCTAGTTGGCTAAGAGGAGAAGCTCACTGATACAGATAACGTACTCTCATCATCATGCATAAGGCTAGGTAGGGTACTTTTATGACTGTGTCCTCTTAATCCTCATCTTATATATCTATCTACCTATAGCCAGAAGCCACAATCCTGCGAGGGGTGGCCATTTGTCTTTGAGTTACTGTAGTTGTTTTAAGGGGAGGGGCACTAACCCTCCGCTAACTCCATTGCTAACACGTAAGGAACAATCTTTGTTCTGCCAGCTCATATTAGGTTCAGAAATAACATTTTTTTGAACCTGATAGTATATTTCTACAGCTGTCTAGTGAAGTGCTGAAGAAAAAAAACTGATAGGTGTAACAACGCAGTCTGTCAACTTCAAGCTACTTATATTTAGGTACTGTAGTTTGGAAATGATATCTTGGACTTCAAATGCTTAGAAAATTTCATACATTAGTCTATCTCATAGTGTATTAAACCTCACAAACATCCTTACCCCATTTAGCCTGACTGATGCCAAGTGTAGCCTGATTGGAGGGTTAGTTAGACAAGTGACGAAGGAGACCCACTCCCACCTTATAAATATGGTTCACTGAATTTCATGTAACCATAACTGACTATGGTACTCAAATTGTGAAAGATTCATTTCCATCAGGTGAAAACAAATCAACTATGGTGATGTCAGAAAACAGTGATATATACAGTTATTAATAAACTTGCTATCATCATGTATAACCTTTTGATGGACTAAAATTTTGATAAAAACCTGTATCACATAAGGTCCTCATATAATATATATGCAGCAAAGAACGTAGAACCTTTATCATAGCAACATACAAAACTAACTGCCCCTCAAAGTTGGGGTCACTGATGATATCTGTAAGAAAAAAACCCTGAAGGTGCAGTTACACCACTGAGCAAAGTTAGGACAAACCCTACCCATATCACACAGTGGTCTGGAAGGGTCAGTGTTAGCCAGAATTTTATCACTGTTTAAATCACTGGCAACTAGAGTGACAGTTAGGTGTCTTGCACTTGTCGGTTCAGATCTTCAAGAAGTGACATGAGGCTTTCAATTATGTATAAAAATGCCAAATGAAATAGGTTGGTCACTATCCCTTAAATATTCTGAACAAGTAGCAGCCTAGCCTTGGGCCCCTACAACCCATGTAGAAGCCTGTGGGACTTTTACTATTATCTTGCCAACTATATTTCTTTTACCTTAATGGGGATATTCATTCTTTATGCAGCTTATTCTCGAACGTCTGTGGTAGAGGACTATCTATCTATTGCCAGACGCCTCAATCCCGCACGGGGTGGCCACAAACAAATCACCTCCTTGTCGCTCTGTCCCCCGCCATTTTGCTGCCCTGCTCCCAGCTCACACCCCCCTCTCTCTTATACCTCTCCACTCCATCCCGCCATCTCATCCTCAGCCTCCCCCTCCCTCTCCCCCCCCTCCATCTCACTCACATACACTCTCCTCATCAGTCTCTCACTCTCCATCCTCTCCACATGCCCAGACCACCTTAACGTGTTTCTCCTAACACTTCCTATCACGTCCACATCCACACCACAATGCTCCTTCACTTCCTCATTTGTTAGTGTGTCTCTCCATGTGACTCCACATGCTCCTTTCAAATAACTCATTTCCACTGCTTTCACTCTTGACTTCTGTCCCTCCAACAGGGTCCAAGCTTCACTTCCATATGTTAGAGTTGGTATCACTATACTGTCATGTAGCAACTTTTTCACTTTCATGCTCACTTCCCTGTTTCTTATCACTGCCTTCAAGGAACCAGCAACCTTCCTTCCCTGCTGCACCCTTTCAAGCACTTCACCCTCCAGACTTCCATCCTTACTCATCACACTACCCAAGTACTTAAATGCACTCACATTCTCCATATCCTCCCCATCCAGTCTCACTGTACATTCGCTGATCTCACTTCTCTCGAAGACCATCACTTTACTCTTCCCTACATTCACCTTTAGATTCTGCTTCTTACACACTCTCCCAGACTCATCTACCAAGCCTTGCAGCTCCCCTTTGTCTTCACTGAACAACACAGTATCATCTGCAAACAACAATATAGGGAGTTTCCAAACACTGCCCTCTCTCACTATGGCCGCTCAAACATCCACTGCCCGACCTTGAATCTCTTTTATAACCCCATCCATATGCAGATTGAACAATCATGGAGACATGACACATCCTTGTTTCAATCCAACTTTCAGATGGAAAAATCCACTCAGTTTGCTATCCACACTCACTGCGGCTGTAGAGGACTACAACACTGTATTACGATTCTACATCTTTTCCATAGGACTTCATTGTGATTAGCACAGTGTTCTTCTGTTAATCCCTTGCTACAGCTCAGCATTCAAGGTGGAGAGATGTCAATTTGAGGCCAAGTTAAGCTGAAAAGAGTATAATCACTTTGATCATCCCATTCTTCCTTACAGGAGAATGAATGCTGGTGGTATGACACCTGGGGGAATGCCTCCAGGGCCCCCTCAGATGATGCCCATGACCAAGGTGGAGCTCAGTCTGGCTGCCAAGTGAGTGCTGCTGGACAGTATGTAGTAACATTGTCTTTCTGTTCTGTCCTTGCCACTTTTAAGACAGAGGGTTAGGTATACTGTAGTTCATTAGCCTAGGCTAATCCCTGAGAACTTCCTTACAGAGCAAGTTCTCATTACAAGTCACCATTTTTCACATATTTATTTGCTATTAAGTCAGCAGTAAATGAAAGAACTGCCAATTAAAGTTCTGTTACTATCTGCAATGCTAATTTACTAGATGCCTCTGATTTATAGTATCAGGTTTACGGTATGAAAATAGTAATATTTTGGACCATATCCTTGACTTAATGAGGACTACCCGTTCATCCTATGGTTGAAGGGGTTAACATTCACATATACCTCACAGGGACCTGAAGAACAAGGATGTCATGAGCAAAAGTGACCCTGTGTGCATCATTTACATGAAAGAGACAGGTCAGAATCGCTGGTTTGAACTGGGGCGCACAGAGATGATCAAAGATTCACTCAGTCCACAATGGGTCCGCAAGATTGAGGCCGACTATCGATTTGAAGAACGACAGGTACAGTAATGTTGGATAATGACTGATTGATAAAAATGTAACAGGCAGTACACTGATTAACTCAGATCAGTTTACTGTACAATACTATGCACTATAAGCCCAGCATTCTTTTTCATGGACGACATATCATATTCAGTTTTATCTAGGACAGTTTCCAGCAGTTGCTGAAAAGCAATTAACTAGTTTGGGCACCTGATTAACCTCAGTCCCTAGCTATAATCAGCCACAAAAGAAGGATTCCCAACAGAAGAAACATGGAATCATGAGATTTGATTGACTCAACACTATGGTTTGTGCTGACATCTTCAGACTTCCTTTTCTTTCACTATCTAAGAGTTTAATTCATTTCTGAAGCTGAGTGTGATTTTGCAGATGATGAAGTTTGGCATATATGACTGGGACACCAAGAGTTCTAGGGTCGATGAACAAGACTCCCTTGGTTCAGTAGAGTGTTCCCTTGGAGAGATTATGGGCCGCCAGGGATCACAGGTAAAGTAATAACTAACCATTTAGTTTGTTGTTTGAGTCATCTCATAGTGATGCTTGTGTGTGAGGGAAATCTGTTTTATTTTATTCTTACTATTTCCAGATGACTGCTATCTCAGAAATTGATCTGGCCATTCATGTGTGTAAAAAAGTTTACATAGTAGCTACTGTATGTATCAGAACTCGTCCCCTACTTATACTGAGGTCTGCCTTTAATATTGTACTGCTTGTTGCACTTTTTTATCATTACTGTTTTTGTGTTCTGTCATATGACTATTTTATTTTGTTCTCAGCTAAACCTTACTCTCAAGGGAGGTGGCACGCTGATAGTTCAAGGGGATGAACTGTCGGGGTCAAAAGAAGTTGTCACCATGAGCATCATTGGCTCAGGTCTGGACAAGAAGGATACATTTGGCAAGAGTGATCCCTTCCTTATTTTCTACCGTTGTAATGACAACAGTTCGTACGTTGCTGTGCACAAGACTGAATATGTCAAGAAAACTCTGGACCCTGTGTGGAAGCCGTTTGTGGTACCGGCGCGTGTGTTGTGTGCTGGTGACCATAACCGCAACATCAAGATTGAATGTTATGACTGGGATTCTGATGGAAGTCATGATCTTATTGGGGAATGTTATACTACTCTTGAAAAGTAAGTCAGGAGGAGGATGTTTTAGTTATTGCCTTCAAAGAGTATTTTGGCAGCTTCAGAATGAATTTTGGATTAAAAGTTTTGTACTGTACAGTATGCATACTTAGTTCTGTCATTAACTAAGGGCACCATGAGCCATGTTACTTTTTTTCTTTTACATGTAAATGTTCTTGTTTTTGTCATTCCAGGTGCACATAGATGTTTGTACAGAGTATGGTACTGTGTGTATATATCTATATATATACAGTATATTTAGGTACAGAGTATAGTACTGTACTGTGTGTATATATCTATATATATACAGTATATGTATGTACAGAGTATGGTACCGTACTGTGAGTATATATCTATATATATACAGTATATATGTATGGGAGGAGAAGTGAGTTCAAGAATTGTCGGGGCATAAGTTTCTTGAGTGATGCAGGGAAGGTATATGAAAAATTTATTATAGTGAAAGTAAGAGAGATAGCAGAAGTCCTAGTGAGTGATGAACTGGGTGGCTTTAGGAGTGGCAGAAGATGTGTGGATCAAATATTGGCAGTGAGACAGATAGTGGAGAAGGCTTGCGAGAAGGACTATAAGGTGTGTATAGCATTTATGGATCTGGAAAAGTCATATGACAAAGTAGACAGAGAAGGATAGTGGAAGGTTTTGCGCATGTACGGTGTAGATGGTTAGCTGCTAGGTGCCATCAAGCATTTGTTATGACGGTAGTGAGGCATGTGTAAGGGTAAATGGGTATCTAAGTCAGTGGTTCACGATCACGGAGAGAGGGATGGCGTTTGGTAATGAATGGTAAAGGATGGAATATCTCAGATTTGTTGTGTGCTGATGATGCAGTGCTACTTGCAAATACTAGACATGGATGTGATCCACTAGTGCAGAGTTTTGCTGATGTCTGTGAGTGTTGTGCCTTGAGAGTAAATGTAGAAAAGGGTAAAGTAATGGTAATTGAGAGAGCAGGTGATTCCCAATGCAATGTTACAGTAAATGGACAGAGACTGGAATTGGTGAGAGAGTTTAAATACCTGGGTACAGTAATAGAAAAGAGAGTATAATGTGCAAAAGAAGTGGAAAATAGAGTGACACAAGGAAGGAAAATAGGTGGTGCTATGAAGGCCCTGATAAGAAAATGACGACTGAGTGTTGCAGCTGCTCGAGGCTTACATGAAGGAGTGTTAGTGTCAACTTTAACATATGGATGTGAGACTATGGTATGGCATGAAAATGAAAAGTCAAGAGTGAGAGCAGTGGAGAAAGGACTGCTGAGAAATGTATGTGGAGTACAGAGAGTGGATAAGATACGAAATAATGTGATTCGTGAAAGATGCAGAGTGAGGAAGTCTGTGGACACCAGAATTGAAGGGAGTGTACAGAGATTATAGCCACAGAATGTGGTGAAAGTTCAGATAAAGCCAGGATTCTGAGGGCTCCAGTGATGAGTGAGTGGAAGTGTGGCCCATTCGACTGGGAAACTTAGACTGTCTGGAAATTCCCTGCCCTAGGGTGGGAAAGAAGGTCTGGATGATGATGAGATGATGGGAGGAGTATAGTGTGTTTGTTCTAACCTGACAAAGGTCTCTTAATTCCTTTTAGCTCTGTTGATTGGTGGGTCAGTTTCACTAGTAACCAAGGAAAATTCTACCTATGTCACAACCAAGGCTCACTGAATTTCATGCAACCACAACACAGTATTAATCTTGTGGGAGTGGCCAAGTTGTCAGATGAAAACAAACCCATTTTAGGGCTAATGGTTCTGTAGGTGTAAGTGTGAGAGCTAAATGCATGAGATTTAGATGTACAGAAATGCCATGACTTTCAAAATGTATCAAAACTATACTATGGCCAAACCCAGTATGGCATCATTTTGGTCTGCTTTGAAGTACACTGTTCAGTAACTGCACTGATCCCTACAGACTGCTTGAAGGACCTGGCAACAGCAACACATATTCTCTCATCAACCCAAAAAAGAAAGCCAAAAAGTCCAGCTACAAGGACTCAGGGAAACTTATACTCAAGTCGGCCTCGTGCCACATTGAGCCATCCTTCCTCGACTACATCCGTGGAGGAACCCAGATCCATTTCACAGTTGCAGTTGATTTTACAGCATCAAATGGAGATCCACGCACTTCTGGATCCCTCCACTACCTACAACCTGGAGTTGATAATCAGTATGCTGTGGCCATCAAAGCAGTAGGGGAAATTATCCAGGATTACGACTCAGGTAAATAAAGGTGATTCAGTATTATGACTAGAAACCTAAATGATTCTCCAGGGCTGGATTCACCCACAGCACACAAACTCTACAAACCAAATTCTCTCTCTCTCTTTTTTGGGTAGTAGGTGGGGGCGCTCACCATCCACTCACTCAATGTACTGCTGCTCTCTGATGACTTCCCTTTCCTCTCTTCCTTCCATCTTTCTGTCCTTCCTCTCCTGTCTTTCTTTCCCTAATTCTTTCCTCTTCCTTCTGTCTACGGGTGACTCAACACTGGGTGACACACCAAATGGTTTCCTGTACACCAGGAAACCATTTATTACACTGGGTGGTAACCATATAACCAAATTATGACTCTTGGTAGTTTAGTGGGTAATTAAGGCGTTCCAGTCGGATTGAGCCTGTCCAGGTTTATACCCAAGGGATGGTTGGAGTTTATTGCTCATGTAATACCACTCAGGGATGAGTGAAGCTGGTCATTCTCATCTTAAATATCAGGACCACCTTGCCTAGCCCCGGGCTTCTGCACCCATCATGGGGCAGTATACAAGTGGATGATGATGATGATGATTTTTTTTTTTTTTTTTGGTGGTGGGGGTGGGGGGGGGGGTTTCAGAGCACAGATAAAAATTATCTTGATATCCACAAAAGCTAAAGGTACACTGTATGAGAAACTAGTCTAAAACAAAATGCACAGCCCCCTCCCCAAGACATCAGTAAATTGCAGTCTCAGCACCACTTCCACTTTGTTTTTACAACACTACATTTTTTGTATTCGGCATATACAGTATTTCAAACAGTGAAAGCCTACACAAAAGGACCTGCTCATTCACATCAAGCACAATACTTCTAAACAATATCCAACATTCAACACAACATAACCAGTGAAATGGGTCATACATCCTTCTGAAGATCATTTAAGCTTCGATTCCTAGATTTTTGCCCATCACACAGGCAACACTGAGTCTATACCCTTTTTTATCCTCCACAGCATGCCACTATATACTGTATATATTTAGATTTCTCAGTATTGTTCAGCCAGTATCCTCACTGTATCACAGTTATGTGTTGCTCTCTACTCTGTTCATCATATGTCAATCCTCACTCTGTTAATTCTACATTAATTTTGTTCCCTTCCTGCTTTGCATCAAATTATATTCATTGCCTTTACACTCCTATCTCTGTTTTTCAGACAAGATGTTTCCAGCTTTGGGTTTTGGAGGAAGGATCCCTCCTAAATGGGAAGTAAGCCATGAGTTCTTCCTCAATCTCCACCCAGATAATCCTTACTGCCAAGGAGTTGCTGGGATTCTGGATGCTTACTACCGTGCCATCCAATCAGGTGTGATGAGTCACTATGACTACATTATTTAGCTATGGATCAATGTTGCAGTCAAAAGGTTGAGGCTGTTTCACATAAAATAATATTTTGGCTCCACATTCCCAAGAAAAATTTATTGTTGTTGCCTAGCCCATCTGACTGGCTGAGCAGACCTGTTGACCATAGGTATGCAATTACTCCTGTGGGGCCAATCTACAGGTATAGCAGGGTACACATTCAATGTGTAGGGATCCAACCTTCCTCATGGTAGCTGTTGCACGCTTTTTGATGCCATCACATTCCTTTATCGCTGCCTCTCTCCAGTTGGTCATTCATGGAAAAAGATGTGTTATCCTTTATTTACAAGAGGAACTGCCTGTATTTTGGAAAACTGATGCACCCTCTTTGTCCCAATCATTCATATTCCTCTTATCTCTCTCTGTCCTTATCCAGTTGGGCTGTATGGACCCACCAACTTCGCTCCTGTAATCAACCACGTAGCTAACTTTGCCAGAGCCCACCAGGATGGCAAAAACTACTTTGTACTTCTCATCATTACTGACGGCATCATCACAGGTTAGCAAGTCTGCTATAAATGCCTTTTCCAGGTAGTAACTTTGAACACTGGAAGTGTGAGAAATATATTTTAGGAAAATGTATTTTGCATTTTTTCTTGTTGCAGCTTCGTAATTAAAATAGGTGTTGTCCGGTTTTCCAGCTGTGAAGCAGTAACTGGGCATATTTACTCATGTGTTACATACCATAAACATCAAACCTAACCTGCCATATCACAAGACCCTTTCATACCCTACTTCTTTCCCTGCACTAGTATGGCCACAAAATTCATTCTAACCCATTACTGTACTTTCACTGTCCTCACCATCAGTATGACCGGAGTTCATTTCTAACGAGCAATTTCATTTAACCCTCAATACCCACTACCCAGACATGGCCAGCACCCGTCAGGCGCTGGTACATGCATCCAATCTGCCCATGTCGGTCATCATTGTGGGAGTGGGGAATGAGGACTTTGCTGCCATGGAACAGCTGGATGGTGATGAGAAGAGGCTTAGCTACAATGGAATGTATGCTGAAAGGGATATTGTCCAGTTTGTTGGTAAGTCTCATCAAAAACTCAATCCTTCAGGCTAAGTGACAATTGAGAATATTATTCTGGTACTACCACATGTTATTCCTGAGCTCATAAGTCGCACCTCAGTCTCAAAGGATTAAAGAAAGTTTAGGGGCTTTATTAGATGCTGGGGAGGTAGGGAAGAGAAAGACTGAAACAAAGGCTGGATAGAATCATTAGTGGGATGAAGAAAAGAAGCTTAGTTATGACAGGGCTCTCTCAGATGAAAGTAAGACAAAGTGAGTGAAGTGCATCCATAAAAGGCAAACTGAGAAAAAAAAAATGCAGATTGTGGTGCTTGTGACATGAACTGAGGATTTTGAAGGGCTGGGGTAAATGATGTGAGTGCAGTGGCCTATTGCACAGGGTATGTAATAGCCAGTATCACTGGGTTAGTAATCATGTGAAGATGTACAGCCAGTGACAGAAATTAAAGTATTTCACCTCTCTCCCCTCTGCTGGCTAACAGGACTTGTTCCTAAGCTGGGAGAGGTCTGGTATATTTCTTTGCTCATAGAGATACTCTCTGATGTGAAGTGTCAAGGTGAAAAGTGATGAACCTGCTCAGGTTGTGAAGTAGACACAGTGGTATACTGTATTGGGCTAACATTTTACCTGACTGTAAAGGCTGCTGTACTTTTTTTCGCAATGCAATATATGATGCTTGGCATATTTGCCTTACAGGAAGACCTAATTATATGTCAGATCATTTTCCATGTTTGGTGCCAGAAATTGAGGGTTGGCTTCACAGGTAACAGTGAGTTTTGGGGTTGTTATTAAAACTTGAGTGTGAAGGTGTCAACAAGCCCTCAGTTTATGATAATTTCTCAAGCATGTGATGATAAAACATTCTGACATTTGATCACTGCTGCTGACTACACTGTAATATGGAATGCAGACTGATCACATCTAAATCAGGTCAAATGTCCTCAAAGAGTACAGCCATGCTATTCCTGAACCTTGACCTTGACCTTTGATTGCTCTGTACCAAAAGTGAATCAGCTCTTCCTATCCCCACTCCCAAAGTACAGTCTGTGCCAGTTTTGATCCAGATTGGATCAGACAACTATCAGATATTTTCTTAACAAAGACACAGTTGCAGAAGCAGACCTATCAACAGCTGTGCCTATTGTGTTGCTAATTATGGGGCTTGCATGACCATAAAAAAATTAAGGGCTTGTTTTTGGTACATTTTCATACCGACACTTTAATATGCCTGTATGTGGCAATATTGTGAAAGCATTTCTGTAACTAACTAAGGATTCAACAGCAGAACATAAAAAGGTGAGATATAATAAGGTCTTTCTGTATATTATCAGTAGGTGGTGTGTGGCCTCTTCAGCTACAGCAAAGGTACCACAGTTTGGCTGTGAAGAGAAATGGTACCAAAATAATCACTAGGTAATTCATTTCTGTTTCACCTTTTCTCTCATTCTTTCTTTTCTTTTTGGTTTTTCTTTTCCACTATAGCTGATCCCAGTCTTTCCTGATATAAATATCTTTCAGTCTCATTTATTTTACCTCTCATTTCTTTGAATTCATCCCTATTGCTTATCCCATTTTATTTTTAACTGAACAATCTCTCCCAACATGACCTCATCGCTCCAAAGTTTTTTCTTTACTCTCTCCTCCCGTTACCTCTTCCTTCTGCACCATACTGCTATCATCCCTTCCCTCCCACTTCTGTCTCTCATCCCTAAGCCTCATTTGCTCCTCCCTGTCCAGTCAGATTCCCAATTTTACTAATTTCATCATTTTTCTCACCTCCTTTATCACCCCTTCTTTCTTGCTTTTTCTGCTATTACTTCATTTCTCCCAAACTTATATTTCACTCGTAACTCTATTTACTCCTTCCCATGCACCCCACCTCCCATCATCCCTCCCAACAAAAACTGAAAACTAAACCAAAACAAAAGAGCTGCGCCGTCACCTTGGATCCCACGGAGGCCAGAGTGAATACAGCCGGGTTCGTCTAGCAAAGGACGTGCTTGCTGAAATACCTAATCAACTGGTGTCATGGATGAAGCTAAGGGGTCACAGACCTGGAGCCCAGACCATCCAGGGGCCGAGTAATACCTACGGGATGGAGTAGAGGAGATGGGGAATTGATAAGGCCAAGGTTCATTTCTCTTTCTCGTGTCATCCCCGAGCTTTGTTTGGAGGTAATGCCGGGTGAGGTGTTAACGTTTTTATTCCCTTCCTAATTGGTGTGCTCTGTGAGAGAAGGACAATTTATTCATCTGTTTAGTTTCCATCCTTTGAATTCAGATTTTTTTTTTTTTTTTTATATCCCTTATTCCACAGTTCTCAATTATGCCTTCTCCAAGAGACCCACAAAGGTAGTTTTTTCTTTTTATAACTTCTGTGTTGTACATTTCCCAAGGTATACTTTTTTTTATACAATCCTCTTTTTCAATCCCTCATTTGATCTTCCATTCACTTTTTCATTTTTTTTCCTTTCACCTTATTTTTTCATCCCTTTTTACCCAGTACTCAATCCTGCCCTGGTACATTGACCCGTAAACTGAATAAAATCACCTTGTAGGAGGAAACGGAATACAAAATTTAATCTCTGGATGAAAGGGGCCTACAAAAAACTGTACCTTGGATTTTTTTTCTTTTTTTTCATATATAACAAAGAAAACAAGGCATTAAACCTTTCACTAGGATGGCATCTTTTGTATTTTATCCTTGCTTTCCCCAGATAATTTTTTTCATCTCAAGTGATCATAAAGAGAAGGATACTTGTTAAATTTTAAGTGAACTTGTAACCCATCATCACTGTTTTGTTCTTCTGTTGCTACCATTCTCCTTATTTTTTTCCCCTATTCATTCCTATTTTCTCATTTGTTGCTTTGCTTTTTCACCAACCTCATGCATGCCTCCAATAAGGCTGACTGAATCCTTGTATGATTTGCTCCTTTCTATGCATTATTAACTTTTCAGCCTTCATTATTGGTAGGAAACTTTTTCCTAACTTTAAAGCTTTTTGAATGCTGCAGTACATAATGACAGGGAGAGTGGCACTAACAATTGTATTATGACTAGTGATCAAACTTTCAAAAAATTTTTTGCATTGCTACATTCAAGCTTATCCATCTTCTCTTGCATGGGTTAAGGTGATGTTTGAGTCACTGGCAGTGGTATGGCTTTGAATTTTCTAACTGCCAGGATTGTGTGTGAACCACCACATTGATAACCAGTTAAGACTTCATTGTTTAAGTCTGCACTTGTCAAGTTATAATGTTGCTACTATCCAGTTCAATTATGTAATCATCATCATAATCCTCATCATCTGGACCTCCTTTCCCACCCTAGGGGAGGGAGAGGAGTAACAACTTCCAGAAGCCCCTGCCCAAGTTTGCCCAATCCAATGGGCCATGCTTCCATTCACTCATCATTCAAGCCCCCAGAATTCTGGCTCTGTATGATAAGCCAAAAAACTTTCACCACATTCTGTAGCTTCACATAAACATATCTGATAGAGTCAGTGTCCTAAGGGAACATATTGCATATGATAAAGTTTTTTTTATACCTTGTAAGTGACAACTATTACTTATTTTTGTAAGAGTCTGTCTACCCCTACTATTTCTGATGTAAACCTAGTCTGTGAAACTAGAGGGGAGGGAGGGAGAGGTAGAACTTACTTGTGCTCTGATACCTGTACTGTCCCAGGTAAGTAGACTCATGCTTTAGATCTCTCCATCTCATTTGAACAAGAACCAAGTTAAGATATAATGATTATGAAAATAACTTCTAGGATATGAGTGAAAGATCAAGGTGAAGTACTGTACATTACTTGAATGGGAAACAGAAGTGTATAGAGATGCCTCAAGCTTATAGTCACTTAGTGAGGTGAGGTCTGGCACACGTGGGTTTAAAAGTCCACGAGGTGGCTGGAGATTTTTGAATCTCAATGTCATGAGGGGTGTAAGGTTGTCATTTACCTTTAAATGGTCTTGACTATAGCAGCCTAATCGTGGTCCTCTACACATCAAAGGGAACAATATGGGGCTGATTTTTACTGGATATCAAGACAGAGGACACTGAGAACATTCACAGAAAAACCTCAATTTCTCACACAAGGATAATATATTTTTTTTTCTCTTTATTTTTTTTTACCCACTTTATACAATTATTTCCTCCTTATTATAGCTACAGTAAGTCATTGTTACAAATTTCCTTTTTTTGACAATTATTTTAAGCCATTAACGGGTAACTTTACACTCCCTCTTCTGTCTTTCCTCCATTCTTTCCTCTTCCTTCTGCCTATGGGTGACTCTACACTGAGTGACAAGCCAAATGGGGTCCTGTATACCAGGAAACCATTTACTGCACGGGGTGGTAACCATATAACCAAATTATGGCACCTGGTGGTTTAGTGGGTAATTATGGCGCTCCAGTCGGATTGAGCCAGTGAAGGTTTATATCCAAGGGGTGGTTGGGGTTTATTGCTCATGTTATACCACTCAGGGATGAGTGAGGCTGGTCACTCTTATCTTAAATGTCAAGACCAACTTGCCTAGCCCCGGGCTTCTATGCTCCTCATGGGGAAACATAGGATTGGATGATGGATGGATCGATGAACTTATTCTTAGGTCTTTAGTGGAAAAGTTTCTAGAGAAGGGAAAGAAGTTGTATGCAGCCTTCTTGGATCTGGAAAAAGCATGTGACAGGGTGGATAGACAAGGAATGTGGAAAGTATTGAGGATATCTGGAGCAAATGGGAAGTTGCTGAATGCCATGAAGAGTATTGATGAGGGTGTGGATAGTGAACTTAGTGAAATTTTCTATCTGAATGTTAAATTGAAATGGGGATGTGCCATGTCTCCATGGCTGTTCAAACTGTATATGATGGGGTTATAAAAAGAGATACAAGATAGAGCAGTGAATGTGAGAGTGACCCTAGTGAGAGAGGGGAGTGTTTGGAAACTCCCTGTACTGTTGATTGCAGATGACACTACTGTATATTGTCAAGTGACAACGAGGGGGAACTGCAAGGCCTGGTGAATGAGTTTGGGAGTGTGTGTAAGAAACTGAATCTAAAGGTGAATGTAAGGAAGAGTAAATTTATGGTCATTGAGAGACATGAAGTCACTGAATGTACAGTGAGGCTAGATGAGGAGGAAATGGAAAATGTGAGTGCATTTAAGTACATGGGTGGTGTGATGAGTAAGGATGGAAGTTTAGAGGGTGAAGTGCTTGAAAGGGCACAACAGGGAAGAAAGGTTGCTGGTTCTTTGAAAGGAGTGATAAGGAATATGGTTTCCTGTACACCAGGAATCCATTTACTATGCTGGGTGGTAACTATATAACCAAATAATGGCACCTGGTGGTTTAGTGGGTAATTAAGGCACTCCAGTTGGATTGAGCTTGTTTAGGTTTATATCCAAGGGGTGGTTAGGGTTTACTGCTCACATAATGCCACTCAGGGATGAGTGAAGCTGGTCACTCTCATCTTAAATGACATGACCAACTTGCCTAGCCCCGGGATCCTACGCTTCTCATGGGGCAACATAGGATTGAATGATGGATGGATGGATGAATGGATGGATGGATAAGGAACAGGGAAGTGAGGATGGAAGTAAAAAAGTCACTGCATGACAGTATTGTGATACCAACTTTAACCTATGGAAGTGAAGCTTGGCCCTTGTTGGAAGGACACAAGTCAGGAGTGAAAGCAGTGGAAGTGAGTTCTTGGAGAGGAGCATGTTGTGTTACATGGAGAGACAAAAGTGAAAGAATGCTGTGTTGTGGATGTGGATGTAACAGAAAGCATTAGAAGAAATGCACTGAGGTGGTTTGGCCACGTGGAGAGACTAACGAGGAGAATATATGCGTGTGAAGTGGAGGGAGAGGGGAGAAGGAGGGGGAGGCCAAGGATGAGATGGAGGGATGGAGTGGAGAGGTATATGAGAGAGGGGTGTGTGTGAGCTGGGAGCAAGGCAGTGAAGTGGCATTGGACAGGGCAACATGGAGGAGCGATTTGTTTGCGGCCACCCCTTACGGGATTGAGGCATCTGGCAATAGATAGACTGAGTTATGTCAGTGGGGTGAGAAAAAAAAAAAAAAAAGCTAGTTCATATACTAACCTATATAGTTGATTAAAGTTTTCTCTGCCTTACAGTACCAGCTGTATGTACATATGCTGTGATATTTTACAACCACATGCTTTGCTTGTAAAAAGAGCTGCCTGTATATCCCTCTAACCTCCAACTTGAATTTCAGAGCTGCGCAAGTTCATCTCGGATAATCAACAGATGGCACGCGCATCCTTAGCTCAGGCAGTGCTGAGGGAGGTGCCCAATCAGCTCACATCTTACATGCGCACCATTCAGTCCGTCAAGTAATCAGCACCATCTTGCTCACCATTACCACTCGACCTCTTCAGAAAAAAAAAAAAAAATCCCCTCCCCCCTTTTTTTTCTTTTAATCCTATACTACTGCAAGATAATTTTATTCATACAGAGGGCTCTTTAGTTTTGAGGGAATTATTAAAGGGTATCTCTAACTCCTTCAATCCAAAAACTCTCCTACAGTAAAAAATGGCCTTGAAAGTGAGATGAGTAAAATACAAAAGATGTTATCAGAATGGAGAAGTTGTTATGGAGAGCCAGCATTAGGTGACCAAGGACGACACATGCATGTTGGAGCCTTTATATACGATTTGAACTTCTCTGTATCTGGGGACCCTGTTATCTCTGCATTAGGCTTCATATCCCCTCTACTGCAATTTATTTTGTCCATTGAACCTTCAATAGCACTTTGTGTGTTATTAATGCCATATCCATTATAGAAAATATAAATAGCCTACAGGGGAATATTATGGAATACAGTACTGCACTATGCAAAATAAATCTGCAGGGAAAATATATTATTACTATGAGGTCTCCTGTACTAACAAGAATAAGACCCTACTTGTTCTGGTTTCCTTTAGCAGATTAAACTCAAACAGTATTAGGAGAATATTTTCAATGGATGATTTCACCCTTCCAAACAAACAAAATATTGAAAGCAATTGATCAATGAGGTTTGAAAAGTGAAAACAAAACTGCTAATTTTACCTGAAAAGATAGTTTTTATATATGAATTATATTGTGGACTACAAAACATAAGCTAATCTTTTTACATTTATGGAGAGGATTTGACGAGCAAGCTTCCTTGTTTTTTACTAAAGTGTTTTTTTTTTTCCTATCATGGAGATAAAACTAGTGAATTATGAACGGCATATATTACCAAAAACCAAAGCTCAGTAAATCCACTCCATAATCCAGTGGTTTTGTATTTTAAAATACATTAATTGCTTGAAGATTGTAAAAGTGAAAAAAATAAATGCATGTGTGAGGAATGCTTGGTGTCGAGTGGAGATGACTGCAGAAAAAATAAACTTTCTGCTGTGGTGCACATTTTACAATCCAGGCTAAAACTAGAAAGCACCCAGAGAGTGCATAACTCCGCCAATGCCGGATCTGGATTCGGATCTGTCCCAAAATTTAAATTAATTCTTTCTTGACCCATGGCCCACCCTTCCACAATATTTCATTGAAACTCATAGAGAACTTATATTGTGGGGGGTACATATAATCCAGATCCACTCCAAAATTTAAATATTTTTTTTTCTTGTCCCATGGCCCACACTTCCAAAAAATTTCTTTGGAATTCATTGTGAACTTCTAGAGATATTGTGTGGACAAACAAACAGACAAACACAGGTGAATACATAACCTCCTTCAACTTCGCTGGTGGAGGTAAAAACTGAGTAACTGTACTGTATGATCTATTTATATATCCATATAATGTTGCCTATTGTGGCATCTTGGTGACTGGGATGGCATTTTAACTATTCTAACAGTGCACACTAATCCTCATTTTAGGATAAGTTATTTAATGTAACTGCAAGAAATATTAAAAAGAAGGAGAAAGTGAGGGAAGAGGTAGGAAAGGAATTGGAAGCAGTAGGAAAGTGGAAGAGGTTGAGGAGGGATAGCAGTAAAAGATGAAAATGAAAAAGTCTGAGAAGCAGGAGGAGAAATGGAGGAATAACAAAATGATAACTAATCATGGTGTAGTATGACGGTTATGCTTTCATGTCTCTGTAAAATAAGCTTTTTAAATTTGTGTTTCTCATTTTTTTTTTCCTAAGACTCCAACAAAATAAATCCATTCACTGGTTCTGTACATTTTAGACTTTTAACTATTT
>JAGKTI010003069.1:0-18653 GCA_018397915.1 Birgus latro | reverse complement strand
TTGGGGTTAGAAGCACTTTCCCTTAACTGTTAATACAGGGATAATCTTTCTCATTTTATTTTTGCCCCTGCCAAAAAAGTGATAACTTCTTTATTTATGGTATGTGAAGAACAAATATCCTAAAGCTGGAAGTCTGCAAGGAAGTTTGTGTTTTCAGGAAAAAAAAAAAAAAGTGAAATATTGATGTCTAATGGTACTGATCTGTGCTGTTATGTTTCCCGGATAAGTTTTCCTCAGTCAAGTTAGTAAATCAGTGAGTATGCCTGTCAGTTTATAGTATCTCTCTATCAATTTTCTGCCTATATCTATCCATCCATCTATATTTTTTCTTTCCCTTACAGGAAAATGCAAGCTGGTGGAGTATCACCCATGGGGATGCCCCCAGGACCCCCCCAGATGGTGCCCATGACCAAGGTGGAGCTCAGTCTGAGTGCCTCGTAAGTCCTGATATGGTACAGAATATGCAGTCCTCATTATTACTCAAGGATGTGCTCTAAAATATCAGATTTCTTCACCACTACAACTGGTACCATAGCTAGTGTAAACTAAGGGGAAACTAGTCAGTACACTTTGGAAATGGCAGCAGCTCTTTAATGGGCAACATTTGTAGGCTAATTTTCCATCACCTTCACAGTAAAAAGTATAAAAAAATAGTAAAGGTGTATCACCTAAAATTACACTAGGTCTGGGAGTCTGCTCACTCTTTAATAGTGAAGGGTGTAGACACTACTTATATTAACCTAATCACTTTGCTGCTACTGCCAGGCAGTTATCAAGTACAGTACTGTATTGTTTTGGAAAGCCTTCTCACAGTGAAAGGATCCTAACAACCCCTTCATTACACAAGAATTTTCTTTTTTTTCTTAGTACTGTCACATGATTCTGTTCAGCTTATGAGAATTCTAATACGAAAGCGAATAACAGTGACAAATGCTTCACAGGGACTTGAAAAATAAGGATATGATGAGCAAAAGTGACCCTGTGTGCATCATTTACATGAAGGAGACTGGACAGGATCGCTGGATTGAACTAGGACGCACTGAGAGCATCAAGGATACACTCAATCCACAGTGGGTCCGCAAAATTGAAGTGGACTATCGATTCGAAGAGCGACAGGTAGTGGATGATAAATGTTTGATGAATTTAGCAAGTAATGGATGATATTTAAATGATTAATTTATCCATCAGTATTTGTATGTTTTCAAGGATACACTCAAAACATAATGGGTCTGCAAGAGTGAGGTGGACTACTGATCTGATGTGTGGCAGTTGATGATTAATGATGTCTGACTGATAAACATATCCATCAGTATATTTTTTTAGCTCATTTCACTGGACATTGTTTGATAAATTTACTTAATGAGCTTCCTCCTATGGTATTTTACCTCATCTCTTACAAGGGAATTAGCATTGAGATGATGAGGATTCCATGACTTGTACTGTCGAGGAAATGAGGATTAGAATGATAATTGTCATGATGATGAAAAATGTCTTGTATTGCAGAGAAAATTAGTGTTGGGTTGCTGGTGATAAAGGATGATTTGTATTGTACAGGTTAACCTACTGAGCCAGGGACATCTAGTCCATTTTATTCTTGCTATCTCTTGATATTCAAGATAAGACATTTAAACTGGAAGGGTTGATATAGCCTCAGTAAATTCCTTCAGTATAAAAGACTCTACTAAGTTGAATAAAATTGTCTGGAAACATCATGCAAAGCTAAAAATAATGACTATTCAACGAGTAAGGTATCTGGTAGGTAAGAAGCTAAATGTCACTTTGCAGATGATGAGGTTTGCTGTTTACGACTGGGACACCAAGGGTTCTAAGCCCAGTGATCAGGACGCACTGGGTACAGTTGAGTGTTCCCTTGGAGAGATTATGGGACGTCAGGGATCACAGGTAAAGTAACTAAAATGGAGTCTCATGCTGAAGTGAATCATAGGCAGTTTTTAATGAAAACAGAGAATTCACAAGTAACTTCAATGAAAACTTTCAGTAACTCAGTATCATGTGAGGAATGCCTATTTGGATCTCTTTACTCATGTAAAGAATTACAGTATCAAGCTCACTGCACTGTATGGTGCAAAAATACTAGTCTACACGCAACACCTTTAATTACTTCTAAAGTGAACCACTGAAAAGAATGTACCGAAATAATATTGCTAAGCGTGGTATTCCATGTTAGGCACGCACAGTTATTTTTTACTCTGCATTTTTATCATCTTGTGTGGTAGGTGGGGGCGCTCACCATCCACTGGATTCGATGTAATGCTGCCTTGGGTGTCTGCCCTTTCCTCCCTTCCTTCCTTCCTCTTCTGTCTGTCTTTCCTTCATTCTTTCCTCTTCCTTCTGCCTATGTGTGACTTTACACCCCCTCTTCTGTCTTTCTTTCCTTCATTCTTTCTTCTTCTTTCTGCTTATGGGTGACTCTACACTGAGTGACAAGCCAAATGGTTTCCTGTACACTGGAAAACCATTTACTCTGCTAGGTGGTAATCATATAACCAAATTATGGTGGCTGGTGGTTTAGTGAATAATTATGGCACTCCGATCGGACTGAACTGTGCAGGTTTATATCCAAGGGATGGTCGGGGTTTATTGCTCATGTAATGCCACTCAGGAATGAGTGAGGCTGGTCACTCTCATCTTAACTATCAGGACCAACTTGCCTAGCCCCGGGTTCCTACGCTCCTCATGAGGCAACACAGGATTGGATGATGGACGGATGGATGGATAGAATACCCTTAACTTAAATACGATACTAAATCTGTCTGTTTTTTATCTCAGTTAAGCCTGGCTCTCAAGAAAGGTGGCATGATGATTATCCAAGGAGATGAACTATCAGCATCAAAGGAGATAGTCTCCATGAGCTTTATTGGTGCTGATCTGGACAAGAAGGACACGTTTGGCAAGAGTGACCCCTTCCTCATTTTCTACCGCTGTAATGACAACAGTTCCTACCTTCCTGTGCACAAGACCGAGTATATCAAAAAGACACTGGACCCTGTGTGGAAGCCTATTGTAGTGCCAGCACGTGTGTTGTGTGCCGGAGATCATAACCGCAGTATCAAGATTGAGTGCCATGACAGGGATTCTGATGGGAGCCATGATCTTATTGGGGAGTGTTACACAAATCTTCAGAGGTTAGTTTTAAGAATACAGCTGATCACTTATGCTAAGAGGGTGATGGGAGTTTACAGAAAAAATCTGATGGAGTAAATACACTTTCACACAGAAGGGCACTAAACAATACTACTTTTGTATATCTTACATATAAAATATGACAAATACAGACAGGAACTGAGGCCTGGTATTTATCCCTGTTTTAGTTGGCATAAAGATGTGGCAACTGTTCACCAAGTACTTGCCTTGCAAGTAGCCTTATAAGTCTTATAAATCTCGCAACACAAGGGACTGGGGTAGATTTTATTTGTGCTTCCAGTATTATCTGATGCTTGCTCCCAAAAGTGATCTCACCAATTTACTTGAAAATGGAGAACAGGGCTAAAATGATGACAATTGACAAGAGTAGATGATGACACTGGTAGTGCTGGGATTTATGAGTGTTATGGTATGTGTTTCTGAAATTTAGTTGTAAAGTGTCTGGAGCTTAATGGGAACACATGAGGGCATTCCCAAGCAATCAAAATTCTTAATAGGTTAGCAGGAATAAAACAGAAACGTCATCACAGGAATTAGGAAGTGCAACCTATAGCATTTCAGTAGCCAAACTACTTCACCAGACAGAAATGGGTGACTCCCACACCTTGAATACTCTGTCATGGACACATCAAATTAAATTAACCTTTGCTACAAGGTACGAATGAGTCTCCTTTGTTACAAGTTATATCAGCCCTCCAGTCTGACTACACCTGGTCTTCAACCAAGCTGATAGGGTTAGGGATCTTTGAGTAAATGTGCTCATATTCCCACAGACTGCTTGAAGGACCTGGCAACAGCAACACATACCCCCTCATCAACCCGAAGAAGAAAGCCAAAAAGTCTAGCTACAAGGACTCAGGGAAACTGATACTCAAGTCAGCCTCGTGCCACATTGAACCATCCTTCCTCGACTACATTCGTGGAGGAACCCAGATCCACTTCACAGTTGCAGTGGATTTCACAGCATCTAACGGAGATCCACGCACTCCTGGATCTCTCCACTTCCTTCAACCCGGAGTGGATAATCAGTATGCTTTGGCTATCAAAGCAGTCGGGGAGATTATCCAGGACTATGACACAGGTATGTTAGGAAGATTCATCAGTGCTTGTGCAGTACTAGCAACATAAACTCATCTCCAGCACTGACTTGGTGACAGCACATCAGAAACTTCCCTGTAAGTCTGATGATGCTCAAACTACCTACCAGTCCATCGATCTGTCCACCCACCCACCAATATAACAACATGATTACAGTACAGTATATATGAATTTGTACTGAATAGTCTTTATTTGCTTTTTGGTTGATAACAGAGTCAAGATGATGATGATGATGATTTATGATTATTTTCTGTTTTAAATACTGAAGAGGTAAGAGCCATTTGTTGACAGTACTGCAGGTACTGCAGTGCCAACTGAAATATTTACATCTAGAGAGTGAAATTAGAACAAACTGCAACTCTTTTCAGTATCTGAGTTAGTACAATCAATATCACATATACAGTAAACTGTTAATCCTGGTAGCTGTTAATACCGGTAGTCTGTATGACTAACTACTGTATACAGTAGTGTAAAGAAATTTGCTGTCTAATATCCAAACAGATCACTACAATCTGTCTACCTTAATTTGGCTAACATTATTGTTGTTTGTAGCTTTTTTCCTGGAGCTCAATGGCAGATTAAAGTAAAAAGGTTCTGCATGCTTTCCACAGCATGGCTTGAGATTAGCACCATATTCTTGTGTTGAATCTCTCATTACAGCTCTGCATTCAAGATGGAGAGATGGCAATTTTGGGCCATGTTAAAGTGGACAGACGACAGACCTTATGAATCATGACATGTGGTGGATAAAGTACTGGAGCAGAATGCATGGAATGTACTCACATCTCTCATTCAAACCATCATTGCCTCATCAGGAGCATAGGGGCTGGGGCTAGACTACTCTGTCTAGACATTTAAGGCAAGAGTGACCAGCTTCCTGCCGCTTAGTGGCATTACATGAGCAAGAAACCCCAATCACCCTTCAGAAGTAATCTGGAATGTACTGATCCGAGAAAAAGTTCATTCCTCTGACAAGTGGAGTGCTTCTGTATCGCCCTGTCATCAGTTATACTCCTCCAAGATAAGCTCATGCTCACCCCTTCCCTCAATACAGTATGTGGCAATGGAAGCTAATAAAGCTTTTCCCCAGAGACACCCGATCCCTTCTTCCTGATTACTATACCCAATATTTTGTTAATTTTTAGCAGTAGGGGTGTGCAGACATTAATGAGCACCTATTTCTTACTGAAGTCAGCAGACAGGAAGACAAATGGAGACAGTTCATTCAAATACTGTACCAGCAATATGCTTTGCATTACAGGCAATGGTTTAAGCCCTCAAAAGATGACTAGAGGTGTTTCTATCCTTTAAAATGCTGTTAGGAAGTAGAACTCCTACATTAACTCTTTCAATTTTGCTACCTTGCTGCCTCCAAATGACTTTATTCAACTTGGGAATGACCTGTACTAATTACGGAGTCAAGTCCTACTATGTCTGACTCCTGCAATTTTAAAAACTTCACCTAAGCTGAATATAACAGTCTGGAGATGGCAAGAATACATTAAAGAGGACATCCCCCAGATTCACGGAGTTCTGTGAGAATTAGGGTTGGGATGATAACCACCAGTACTACACCTGGGAGGGGTAATATGGGGCTGGCTGTTTCCGTGTTTCCGTTTTCAACTCCTTGTCACTTTGTTCCCTGCCACCAAACTGCCCTTCCTTCCAGTTCACACCACCCTCATTCATATGCCTCTCCAACCTACCCATCCATCTCTTCTTCAGTCGCATCCTTCTCCCTTTTTCCCTCCTAGTATAATAGAGAAATTCTAACCTGTCTCTCTCTCCCACTCAACATTTTCACTTGTCACAATGGATCATCTACATTACTCTCCATCCCAATCCACCTCCTAGCTCAGTACAAGTAGTCGTGTTCCGAACTAGAACTTTCTCCTTGCTACCGGTTCTGTCATTTGAGATAAGCTGTCAAATTAGCTTTATATGTATTAATGGAACTTCAATAGGCAGTTTTTCTGTTATTTGTTGTGGACCCAACAACTAAAATGAATGTTAAAACTGACAGACATTACCTGGGAAATACAGATATTGTATTGGATTTGCTGTCAAAGAGATCAAATTTCATTATAGGTTTGCTCTGAATTTAATCCCTGTTTTCACATGCAGTTGCTTATGATTAAAAGCAAGTTGTATTGAAGACAGAGGTGCATGTTGGTTGTGCTGTATCCTATTTCACTGGGCATGCTGTTAAGTAGTTAGACATCCCATGTTTATATTTCTCCATTTTGGGATCCTGCCCCAGGCAGACTGGATTATGATGATGATGGTTTCTTTTCTCTCCTGATTTGTCCTAAACAAGATCAATGGACCTTGCAGCCTTGCTATTAGATATGCATGTTTACTTGAAACAGTATTAAGGATAATATGTGAAAATTAATTTACCAATCAGTAATTTTTACAAATGTACCGGCACCTTCATAAATACTTGGTATACTGTATATTCCCTTCCTCTTACTACTATTCTGTGAACAACTCGCTTCTCTGTTGCTCAGACAAGATGTTCCCGGCTCTGGGTTTTGGAGGAAAGGTCCCTCCCAGCTGGGAAGTGAGCCATGAGTTCTTCCTTAACCTAAATCCAGACAACCCCTACTGCCATGGCGTTGCCGGGATCCTAGATGCTTATTATCGCTCCATCCAGTCAGGTAAGCATATTGCTTCCTTTTAAGGGTCCCATGATAGGGAATACTGTACCTAGGACTGAACTATCTCCAGGACATTTTATCTTTATATGGGTCTTTTGTAATATATAAATATATTTTTTATTCATTTGTTTTTCCTTCCTCTGTTCTGTTATTAAAAAAAAAAAAATAGTAAATAGGGGGCTGCCAGAAATAGAGCAGCGTGGAGAGCTGCCATTATGTGACCAAGGCTGACGCATGCAAGAATGTTAGTGCCTTTATGATTGATACGATGTGGTCCTCCACTCCAGTGACATCCTTTTGATTTCCTTCTTCCTCAGTAATATAATGTACTGTTTCACTCTCTCCTTCCATACTACATGTGGCTTCCTCTTCCATCATAAGACCTATTTGTACTTTTGTGACTTTCTTTGCCACCCTATTTACAGTATTTACACTTTGAACCTTTCTTTATCATTTCAGTAATGTTACATCTCACTCTGTCCATCACCATCACACCATTAACAAGACAGTACAAGTTGGACAAAGCCCTCATAACTTTCATTGTAATGACATAAGTCATAGTCCTACACATCTATTTACTTCTGTTTACAACATCTATAATCCTTTGACATAACATGTACAGATCTCTGGTAGTACCTGGCTGAAATGACTGGAGATTGGCAGCCCACTGATTTAACATCTACATGAGTGCATGGCCACAGTGACACTGTACTTTCATCTGTGATAAAAAATTTTATGACTCCCTATTATTACCTACTGTACCATACTCATTTGGATGTGTTTTGACATTAGCAAGTGCATGTGGTCTAAAAAGCCAGTACAAGTAAAGGTTACACGTTAAGGGATGTTATGGGACTGGATTTGGTCTAAAGATCCTATCCCCTCCACTCCTATCTCCAGTTGGGCTGTATGGACCCACTAACTTCGCTCCGGTCATCAACCATGTGGCCAGTATAGCAAGGCGCTACACAGATGGCAGTAACTACTTTGTCCTGCTCATTATCACTGATGGCATCATCACAGGTTTGCATTTCTGGTATTAATTATTTTCCTCCCTCACTCAATGTAGTGCTGCTCTCGGGTGTCTACGCTTTCATCTCTTCCATCCTTTTTTTCTTCCATCCTCTTCTGTCTTTCTTTCCTTCATTCTTTCCTTGTCCTTCTGCCTACAGGAGACTTTACACTCCCTCTTCTGTCTTTCTTTCCTTCATTCTTTCTTCTTCCTTCTGCCTGTGGGTGACTCTACACTGAGTGACAAGCCAAATGGTTTCCTGTACACTAGGAAATAATTTACTACACTGGGTGGTAACCATATAACCAAATTTTGGTGCCTGGTGGTTTAGTGGGTAATTACAGAATTTCAGTTGGATTGAGCCGATGAAGATTTATATCCACGGGGTGGTTGGGGATTACTGCTCATGTAATACCACTCAGGGATGAGTGAGGCTGGTCACTCTCATCTTAAAAGTCAGAACCAACTTGCCTAGCCCCGGGCTCCTACGCTCCTCATGGGGCAATGTAGGATTAGATGATGGATGGATGGTGAATTTTGAAGTCTACCTCCATATTAAGGATATGCATAACACCCATTTAGCTTGATCACACAGAATGACAGTAACAAGAATAAAATATTGTATTATGTTAATATCCTGTACCCTACTGTACTCCATACCAGTTGCACTTCCTACTTTATTCCCTACTCTACCTACCACTTCAGTTAACTCTCTCTTGTATTCTACCTACTACCCAGACATGGACAAAACCCGGCAAGTGCTGGTTCAAGCATCCACCCTTCCCATGTCTGTCATTATTGTGGGAGTGGGCGATGAGGACTTTGCTGCCATGGAACAGCTGGATGGTGATGAAAAGAGGCTTAGCTACAATGGAATGTATGCTGACAGGGACATTGTCCAGTTTGTTGGTAAGTCCTGAATGGATCAAAGTGACTGTCAGAAGAGTGCTTTACAAGACGTCCGTGTTTTAAGTCAGGGTTGCACCAAATATCACAAGAGTTTCCACACAGCTGGTACTAGCAATGAGGGTATGCTGGCTAATGTATTTTTTCATTATATCAAAACTTTTTTCATACAACTAGTACTGTGAACCAGGAGAAACTTTTATAGCAGCTTCACATGCATCAGTGGAACTAATGATGCAATATTCCTGAAATTTACTGTGGACTTGATAACAAAAAATAATGCCTAACTCTGGTGATTTACTGCACTGCATTTCTTGTGTATCAATAGTGAACTGTACATTCCTTTCTTGCCTCTTTTCATTGAAATAACAACTGAAATGGTCCCAGTGGAATGAACCAGCCATTCACGTATGTGTCATCTGAGCTGTTGGAATTCTGGGTCTGCCTCATAGGCCAAACTATCAGCATATATTTACAGGAACAGTGCTTTCCTTATAGATGCACTGACTTACACCTGCCAGGCAGTTATTTGTCGAATATTAAAAAATGAATAAAAATAAATAACTGCTGTCTCCTGTCCTCCTCCTCTCTTTTATTTTACCACATTAATCTTTTACACCTATTCTGACTTTCAGAGCTACGCAACTTCCTGTCTGGGAACCATGCAGTGGCCCGTGCATCTCTGGCCCAAGCAGTTTTGAAGGAAATACCCAACCAGCTTACAACCTACATGAGGCGTGTTCATTCTGTCAAGTAAACAACACCTTGCCTATCACTAACCCTTTAGCTCCAAAACACCAATTGTACTTTATTCTTGCTCTCTGGAAAATTTTACGCAGCTTAGGAAACCACACAGTAAACTACAGCCATGCTTCCTCTTAAAGGATTCCATGTGTTGAGGTTGGCCATGGTACAGCTGATGTTTTCTATGGACTGAAAGCTAAACTAAATCTGAATCCAGCTAGTTAATTTCTAGTAGTTGATGGAAATGGGGAAAAAAAGAGACTGGAGATGTGTAATAAGACCTGTAACAATTTTACTTTAGAGTCTCAACTTGGACTTTGTCTCTATGTACTTGTGGTTAAATGTTTTCTGACAGGTAGTGATGACCGTGTGACCTGTTACTAAGCTTTTAGTCGCATTTCATTCATGGTAGTACCTCCCAAGGTCAATGGTAGCCATCCATCTAATAGTATTCAACACCTTGTTGTGAAATTTTAGCAACAGTCTTCATTAACTTTACTATGAGAGATCTCCCCAAAACTGAGTAAAATACTCTGGCAGTAGCAAGAATTCAGTGAAAAGATGTTAGTATACTGAAGGGGTTAATAATAATGATGCTTATTTTTGCTACAGCCTGTTTGTAATGCTAAGTGAAGGGACAACTTGAGATATAAGGTGTACCTACAGGTAAAGCATTACTTTATATTTTAATACCAGTGCTCTTTGCTTGCCCACTAAAAGTGTCTTGCATAGTATTTTTGTTCACTGATATTTTTATACTTGAGAAAAATAGAAATACCTAATTTTTAAACAGCATTCCATAATACAGTACAATAGATCCATGCTTTGACGCTTTACAATAATTCATTTCTTTAACATGCATTTAGTTCTGATGCTTGCACAATAAATACTTAGTTCAGTTAGAGTGCCATTTTTTCACTAAAGAGCAACCTTGATCTGCAGCAAAGGTTGCAGTTGAAGCAACTTACAACACTGTAGTACATTAATTTATCCATGAGTAACTGTCACATAATTCTAAGAAAAAAATTTGTAAGCATTGATTAATGTAAACCTGATAATTTATTCCAGTATCTAATTTTGTTAAATATGCAATATAGTGAATACAATCTTTCATTTTGGAACTTAGTCTTCAATTCAGTCAATTATTACTCAAGAGGAAGTATTTAGAAGAGCGCACATTTTCAGCTGGATTAATATGCAACTCTGATAAACATTCCCTACTGTAATGATTATGTTCCCTAACTTCCACAGGGTTTTGATACCAACTAAGGGAAACTTTTTATGGCTATACACCTAACATACTTAAGAAGATGCTATGACTGGCTATCAAGCAGTGTGCAGTGATTAGGTGATGCCAGATACAGACATTATCTTCCCTTATGTGAGCCTCTGAGGTACAGTAAATAGTAGCAGTTCTCAACTAACCTTTTTTGCTGCAGTGGATTCTCTTTAGCTGAATAAATGCATCTGGCATTAGTTGCCTTATATTGTAATACCATCCATCCATGTCTCAGGCAAAAAATTATGCAGGAGCTATCAATTTTTTTGCTGCATTAAGTTACTTTGCATTGTCTAAACTTGTCTGACATTATCTGGAATGAAATTCTACACTCACATTGCAGGTCATGGTAAAAGGGGAAATGTTGTCTTTAAGTAAAACCTCAGTAATTAAACGCTACACGTTCCTACAATTTATACTTGGGGCTCCCAAAGCTAAGATACCATAGTCCAAAGCACGAAAGGAGGTGTTCAAGCAAGAACAACTTAATAACAACAACTTTAAATAGGGAGCACTTAGCTTTAATCCTTCACGGTAACATATACTACGTAATGTTAGTGGGAATAAACTAGGCACCTCACAGACTGTACCCTGCTCTCTGCGTGCTTAGACTGAGTTTCCCAGTCTCATGGTAGTGACTTAACCCCTGTGACTTAACCCCTTGAATCCAATTATGTATTTTATAGTCTATTCTTGCTGCTTCCAGAAGATTTTATATAGCCCAGGGAGAGACATCTGGTTGTGAAGGGGTTAACTTGACTGTTCCTAATTTCCTCTATAAAAAGATCCGTCAAAAGTTACCCAAAATTTATTTGGAGGTAGCATGAATAAAATGAATGGTACATCACTGGATTAAAGGCAAGAAGTGGGGAAATTGTACAGGATAATGTGTGTTAAGTACAGTATTATTTGTCAGGACCTGTTACAGTTAAGTTTATATATTTTATCATAACCTGTAAAAGTGTTCCAGCATGCAGCATGAACATCTGTCATTTAATAAAATGAGTGCTTTTAAACTGATCAGCAAATTTATCATCATCATCACCAATTATCCAATCTATTCCCACTAGGAAATGGGATGGGAGGAATCCAAAAACAAGAAGGCAGAGAAGTAACAGAAAGCTTTAGTGTTAATACCACTCTTATCATAGTGTTTTCTGGTTACACATACTAGCCAATTTAACAGTTCCACTATTTCTCCCCTGAAATGACCAACATTGGCTGGGAGAGCAAAATTGAGCTACAGCTAGAAGAAAAAAAGAAAGCCTCATACTAAATGGGTTACTGGAGATTTTTGTAGTATCTATACTAAGAGAGGGCTACCAGAAGCTGAATACAATGTGATTAGTGAGAGTAATGAACCCATTGTAAATGGGTTAATGTAGAATATTTTTCCTCTTCACTATAATCTCAAACTGAAGAAAATTGTTAAGAGGGAACCAGAATAAAGAAGCTGTACTTCACAGCATAAAGGCCTAAACTTGGTCTTGCAAACTAAACTTCATCCTCACCATTTGTTTATGGGAATAGGATGGCGATGATGACCAAAATTTGTGGTCCATGTGGTTTCAGTATTTTGTGAGGTCTTTTAGCTGTGCACCTATGTAGAGAAATTTATGTTCATTTCTTCACTTAGGTTTGTTTTTTAATTCAGATTTTCAAATTAATTATGTACAACCACACTCTAAGCACTTACGTGAAACAAAAATTTCATTTACAGTACAGTTTAATACATGTATATGAAATCAGATGAGCTCTGATATTTAATGATGCAGTAACAACTTAAAAATTCACAAAAAACTACATGTACTATATTTAGTACAATAGTGCTTGTTGATTAATTTCTTGACAATTTCAGAACCAATTTTTGTAGTGTTTGGGAAGTCTTGAAGATAAAGTTACAGTTTGAGAAACTGAAACATGACAGAAAAGAGACAACAAAGCAGTTGTTTCTGATTTTGTAATATTTGTGGTACAGTATCTGATGACAGATGAAAAAGTCTTCCTGACCTTAATGTAAAGGAAGGCAAGAACACCTCCAGTACTTAAACACTGCTTCCATTTTAAAGAAAAAATTCACTTTACATACAGGTAAGAGACACTACTGAACAATATTTTGGTCTTCAACCAGTTTGGTGCTTTGTTTTGTAATTAAGACTGAAAAAAATTCAAATAAAGTTAGTCCTGTTTTAGAACAGTAGTTTACCTGAACACCAGTAATACAGTAAAACCTCGATATAACGGACTTCAGTACACCGGAATTCGCTTTTATCGGACTCGAGGAGCTACCAGACTAAACTCCTATATATCGGAAAAAGTCCGATATAGCCAGAAAGCAGTCCGGACTGCCTGACAACTTCAGCTATGTTCACCACAATAAGACAAGTAAAAGACATGTTTTTCAGTGCACAGTACAGTATTATTATACCATTTGATTAATGTAGTGAAGGTATAACACAGTACAATACTGCAGTGGTGGTGAAAACTACCGATGCAATCCGGACTAATGTCTGATATATCGGAAAAAAGTCCGGATTAGCAGGGGTAAGTCTGGACGTCGCTTTTATCGGAAAATCGCATATTTCGGACTGGCCTGAGCCCCAATTAGTCCGATATAGTGAGGTCTTACTGTAATATGAAATTCTGATGCAACTTTTCTTTGTTTACATGTTGCTGCTGCTGTTGGACTGTGTGAGTCAAGTGCAACATTTTCTTCTTTAACTAATGAAATAAACCTTTATGTCACCATGGCAGTATAGGCTTACTGGAAGATGGAGGTGCTGTTGTGTAAACAAAAGTCCTTAATGATACAGCCTTATACTCTGAAACATGACCCTAATTCCTAACACTGACATCAATTATGTGAAACTCATCAATAAACTGTCAGCAACTTTTCCTGACAGTATGGACCATGGCCCATGTTGTTGTCAGCTCAGGATGCTTTCTTATACCTCTTCTTTGGTGTTTTTTCTGACTACTGTACTGCTTATTGCTATTCTTTAGTATGTTTTTTTTTAATGTCCTTTAAATGTGGACAAAGATAATAGTTATGTGACACAGGGAGAAATCAGCTGATGATGAAATTATGTTTTTTATATCCTGTTAATACTGATAAAGTTTGCATCAATAACATATAAGACAATATTAATGTAACAAAGGCAGAAATCAACTGGTAAGGAAGTGATGCTATGGAGCCTCCTTAACTGTCAGGAATACGACTCTAAGGCCTGTATTCTCTTTGGTGAAGAAGATCCCCCAGCATCTTTTCCTAAGTGATTTATTGCATATTATAGCTTAGTGTCCTCTTCTGTATTACATAAAACCTTCCAATGTTGCCACTGTTTGCATAAATAATGTACAAATGGCTGATCAACCATATCCAGAAATAAATCCCTAAGGAAAAAGTATTAGGGAGCTTCCTTAATCGAGAATATGAACCCAGTGCCCATATTCTCATGCCCTGTATTACAGCACCTCATCCTTATCAGTGTATTTCTGCATATGTCATATTAATATTCTCTTGTATGAGTTTTATGTGGTCTATATTAAATATACTTAAAAAAAAAAATGCAAATTTTATGGTGAACTATGCAAATTAAATCACAAAGGAAAAGCTGTTGGAAAGCCTCATAAGGCCACTAGAATACAACTCCAAGGCCCATATTAATTCATCAGCTTAGGGAAGCTATCTAGCACCATTTCCTTAGAATTATCTTGAATATTACATTTGAATCTGGAACTGGATGGAACAGCCTAATAGCTAAAAGGTCAGAATGGAAAACAATGAGAGAGGCCTTTGAATATCCACTTGTGTTCATTGTACAGTACATCCATTTAATATCAATATAAATGCATGAATACCATGCAAGAGAATACTAACATGCCATATGCGGAAATAAGTTGGTAAGCAAGTGGTGTTAGAGACCTTCCTTAACTGATGAAAATATGATCAAAACATTAATGTACTGCTCGTGCCTCGTGTTGTCAGCTTCATGTGATATTATGTGTACTGCAGGATGGGCTGGATTTTATGAAGCCATCCAAATAAATGTGCTTGCATAACAGACTATACTCCAAAGGCTGTATTATTAGAACTGAGAACTTGAATATCTGGAAAAGCCCATAACTTTTATGATAATTTCTAAATCACATGATGATGAGGCTACACACTATCTTTCAGTATAACTGCTGACTCCGCTGTGTAATGTGGGAGGAAGACTGATATTATCGACTAATCTAGGTGTTGCATACATGACCATAAAAATTTTGGGCCTCCACCTTTACCCTCTCAGTTTTATCAGTGTGGCTGTAAGGTGAAGTTACTGTTGTGTGCACTTGTTATGGCCTGGGTACAGTAAAACCTCACTACATCGGACTACTGTAAATTAAGGAAGAGGCTGCCTGATAACACCAAAATACTAACAGTCTTCTTACTACATAAGGTTGTTTCAAATGAACTGTTAATGTTGTAGATGCATCGGCCTGTCATCCAGTATGCATCTGGGAAAATTCTAGTGCCACTGATCGAGTTCTGAGACACTAAAGAAATGTATGCAGATAGTAAATGTGTACATTTGACTGACAGAATGGACTGTCTGACAATAGCAACTATCTTGATATACAGCACTTGAACTACACTGGATATTTGAAGTATATACTGGCTTGTTATCTAATATATAAATGGGAAAAATCTTGTGAAACTTAGTTTGAAACACTGTAAGAAAAAGCATCTGAATAGTAATATACAGTATGCAGAAAGTTTTGTTTAAGTTTATTAATGAAACTTATTCACAAAACTGAAAGTCATTAGTTAGCACAGCGTATAATAGATTTTTTCAGTTGTATCAGATGGAGTTTGAAATAAGCAGAGTATGGAGAAAGTATAAGGGGTCTAAGGTGTTCAGTAAACTCAAAAGTTCTATGTAGTGTGGTAATACTGTACTGTATTATAGTAACCAGTAATATTTAAGTAAACTGCAGAATATTACATAGGAAAAAAAGAGTTAAACTATGGTTGAGATTTTAAGATATTTTATATACTGTATATATATATGTGTGTGTGTGTGTGTGTGTGTGAAGATCAGTTTAAAGTACTTTTGGTGTTTATCTGTGCTATCACACACACCATCCACTCTGTACAGTCTGCCAAAACATTTTTATATTCTGAAGTTGGAATATGACCAGAGTTTAACAATACACAAAGCATACTAAGCTACAGAAGTTCTGGTGGTTCAAGTGTTTATTTATATGAAATATTGATACAAACAATAAAGAGTTTGTATGTGCAAGCCCTGTGGCCATGGTTTACATTCATATTAGTGTTTAGTTATTCTTCTCTCAGGTTATTAATTATATGATTAATGATATACAGTATATATAATATACATCTTGATGTATACCTGTATGAGCTAAAGTTGTTACCTACAAATGATACTGTAATGTTTAGCCTAATGCTGTGGCTAGGTGATGATTCACCCCCATATGTCTTGATTAAAAAAGGACCTGATAAAACATTTAATTTAAAACTTCTGCATGTTCCCAGTTTTAAAAAATGGATTGTACATGCTACAGATTTTTTTTTTTCATTCTTCTGTGGCTAACATACACACAAACACATATGACTTCTAAACTGCTTTATTAGTGTTGAATTTATATAATAAAGTTTTCTAGCATTTTTCTACTGAAATGTTTTGTACTCTGCTTGTAGTTTTATACTGATTTTAAAATGACTATATTTATCTCATGAATGATTTTGTTGTTGCTCTATGGTGTTGGTTTATATGTTAAGAGGTATATATAACATACAGTACTGTACAGTAAATGGGTGCCCATCATTAACCTCTTCAGTTCAATAATGTATTTTTTTCAATCTGTTCTTGCTATTTCCATACTATTTCAGTCACTTTGATATAAATTTCTAACTACAGGGGTTAGATAAAGCTCAATTAGCCCCTTTACTACTTCTCTACAGGTCCATCCTACGTTCTATACAATCTGGTACCAAGAATTAAAGTAAATAAAAAAAAATCATTGGAATGCAGAGGTTAACTTCTTCAATATGAAAGGCCTCTTTTAAGCTAATGAAAATAGTCTGCCACCCAAGAGCATACCCATGGCAAGGTGTTGGGAAGATAGGGGAAATTTCATTCCCTTGAACTACACAGTATAAATAGATTACAGTACCAGAAAGCTTTTACAAAGCAAGCTGTGGATTACACACACACTGGTTTGTGTACTGAATCATTCTGTTTGTCTCAACAAAAGACAATTGTACCCAACTCACCAGTGGGTTACTTTGGTAAAAGGGGGTTTGGTGTGCGGGTGAGTTGCCCACACGAATGACAGATTTGACATTAAGATGCCAGACTGATCGCTTTTGCAGTATTGTGTGATTTAATATGGTATTATATTTGGTATTTCGAAGCTTTCTGACACAGTTCTTTGAATGCTACCATAGTTATAGCATATTCATGATCAGAAAGAAGCAAAACTTGAGGTACCTGAAGCTTTCGGTCTCATTTGCCCCCTTAAATGAAACTAGTGTGAACTGAGTACTGAAAGGGTTAGCAGTTAAATTTAAAATCTATACAGTTACTTTACTTACCCTGTCATTACTGGAGCATGATTATTATTCAGAATGAAGTCAAGTGTTGTATCTCGTTTTAACAGACATCATCCTGGCATCAAATGTTTGTAAAACTGCAGCGAATCAAGGTACAGAGTATTCATGTGCACTGAAATGTAGTGTTATTTGTGGACACCCATGTACTGTAAAGACACTTTGTTAACTGATCACTTCTATATACTGGTACCATTTATTACAAAAGAGATATCTATGAAATACTTTTACTCAGAATACTGGTCCATGGCATCATTTACCATATTAACTCAAAGTTTATGTGAACTGTTTATATGGTTTGTCTCATCACGGTTTATTGGAAAGAATACAAGTATGTAAAATTTTTAAAAGCAGCTGAACACATAGTGACTACAGTATTTACTGTATTCTTTTCATTACCTAACAATTTTATGAAGTTTGTGAGAGATCTTTTGCAGCAAAGGATTAAGGAACAGTCCATTTTCTCCTTTACAATGAGAAGTTTTCCCAAAGCTGAAAAAAAAAAAATGAAGGTGTCATGAATTTAAATGTCACTGTCTGCAGTGGTTAAATGTTGTCACAGCTGACTCATATGGAACCTAAACTGAATTGCTGAGCTGGCTTATAGCAATTTATGTGCAAATGATTCAGAGTTTCTGGGTTACAGAGAGCCCAGTTCTAAACATTCTGTTGTGTAGTACAGGCAGGTCCCATCATACGAGTAACTGCTATACGAGCTCCGATGATAAGAGAATGGGCAATTTAGACCAATCAGTGATGTGAGCAGGGTCAGTTAAATTAACCCTACTTTTCCCATAAGCTATATGCTTTGTAATGCAATGCAAGTTTCGCTTTTTTTTTTTTTTTTTTTTTTTATTTATAAATCTGATATACACGTATCCGCTATCCGAGCAATCTATCTTTAACGCACCCCACTCGTATAATGGTACCTGCTTATATAGTACTTCAAAGGTTAATAACGATCAGCAGTAAGTTCTCATAATGTATAAGTTTAAAGCAAAATTATTAGTTGAAATGTTGGTTATTGTAAACTGTCACTTCCAAGTTAAGATACTTGAAGCTGTCCACAAGCACACAAAGTCAACAGACACTACAGGTACTTGTATAAATGGACAATGACTGTTTGCTATATTTCTCTCTCTCTCTCTCTCTCTCTCTCTCTCTCTCTCT
>JAGKTI010003068.1:47237-60696 GCA_018397915.1 Birgus latro | reverse complement strand
GGGAGGGGGGAGGCCGGGGATGAGATGGAGGGATGGAGTGGAGAGGTATATGAAAGAGGGGGGTGTGAGTTGGGAGCGTGGTAGTGAAATGGCAGGGGACAGAGTGACATGGAGGCGATTTGTTTGTGGGCACTCCCTGAGGGATTGAAGTGTCTGGCAATAGATAGATAGGTAGATTATTAATTTTCATCATTGTCACTATCATTATTTGTACTGATTTGGATATGATGAGGATCGTGCATAACTTTTTACAGTTTTTTTTTCTTTTAATGTTCTTACCAGACAAAGTGAAAGATGGCGCTAGCTTTACTCTCCAACAATGCTATGACCTTCACGGAGAACCAGCATGGTACAGCAATCCTGGAAAAGCTTTGGAGCCAGCGCGAGTCAGTTCGATGTTGTGATGTTATTCTCCATGTAGCTGGACTCCAGTTTCAGGCTCACCGCTGTGTACTGGCTGCTTGCTCTCCTTACTTTGACTCTATTTTCAAAGGTGAGTTAAAGTTGGTTATTTTGTTTTACTAATCACTGCTTTGGGTTTTCTGTTCATTCTTGAACCATAAAAGATTTTTACTGTACATTTCTGTACCATGAAAGATTTTTACATTGAGACTGTTGAGATAGTATTGACAAATATTGTACAATGAAAGAGAAGCCTTCGGGAGCCGAATGTTTACCACTTGCCAGAATATGCTCTTGGCCAAGTTACAGGCTACGTACAAACCAAGCGTGCAGAAAATTTGCAAAACTTTATGGAATTCAGTCACTGCTTTTCACAAAAACCCAATCCATGTTAAAATAACTAGTTGGCCTTTGGCAGCCATTTTGGTAACCTTGACCTTGACCCCGAGTGCCCATTTTTGAACTTATATGTGGTAGGTGGGGGCGCTCACCGTCCACTCACTCGATGTAGTGCTGCTCTCGGGTGTCTGTCCTTTCCTCTCCTCCATCCTTCTTTCCTTCAATCCTCTTCTGTCTTTCTTTCCTTCATTCTTTCCTTGTCCTTCTGCCTAGGGTGACTTTACACTCCCTCTTCTGTCTTTCTTTCCTTCATTCTTTCCTTGTCCTTCTGCATGTGGGTGACTCTACACTGAGTGACAAGCCAATTGGTTTCCTGTACACCAGGAAACCATTTACTATGCTGGGTGGTAACCATATAACCAAATTTTGGTGCCTGGTGGTTTAGTGGGTAATTACGGCACTCCAATCGGATTGAGCTGGTGAAGGTTTATATCCAAGGGGTGGTTGGGGTTTATTGCTCATGTAATGCCATTCAGGGATGAGTGAGGCTTGTCACTCTCATCTTAAATGTCAGGACCAACTTGCCTAGCCCTGGGCTCCTACGCTCCTCTGTGGAGCGACATAGGATTGGATAATGGATGGTTGGATACAAGATTTTGGCCATATCTTGTTACCCTGAAGGTTTCATGTTGATAGCTCAAGCTGTTCTTGAGATATAATGGTGCTAAAGGTGGGTGATAAAAGCTAGTTGTGTAATACTGAAAAATTTTGACTACTTATTGATGTTGAAAAATTACCGATCACAGTTGTCACCAGTGTTAATGAGTCCTTCACATACCAAAATGATCAGAGACTTAGGGAGTATGCTGCCACCACCCAGCGTAATGCTGGGAATGTATTACACCAGGAAAAATGACAAGGAATTTCGGTGCTTTGAGAATAAGAGAAATAGGGTAGCATGATCTTACTAAAGAGTACATGAGTAATAAGATATTAGCACACCTTGCGGGCCACTCAGTCTCACGATTAATTCTCCTTAGGGGATGGTACAACTCAAACTCGAAGAGACTTAACCTAATATTTACTAATAATAAACACAAAAAAAAAGAAACAAAATAACAAGAACAAAAAAAAAAACAGATTACTCTGCAGACTAAGAATTACTAGGAACTGAAAGATAAATTACTCTTCGCATTGACAATATCACTAGGCAGACTAAGTAGAATTAGGATCAATAATTTTTAAGAGTATAGGTCTTCACCAATGAGTTAGAATTTGAAAGAAGCAGATAAGTATGAGTATGAAATTTCCCAACTGAACAAATACAGTACAATACTTAGAATGAGATTATCGTACACTAATGAGGTGATTCTCACAATTTATAATATACTCAGGATGATATCATCACATACTAATAAAGTGTCCTTCACAGTTGTATAAATACTCAGATTGATATTATCACACACTAATTTAGTGTCCTTCACATTTGTATAAATACTCAGATAAATGTAACACTCTAATTTAGTGTCCTTCACAAATGTATAAATACTCAGATGGATATTGTCAGACACTAATATAGTGTCCTTCACAATTGTATGAATCCTCAGATAGATATTATCGTCCACGAATACAATAACCTTTACAACTGAATCGGCACTCCAAATGGCACTGATATACTAGATTTTATCACCTCTGGGGATATGAATCTCACCCATTACACCAATATTCAAAATGCTATTAACGTGTGTGATTCCCACAGTCCCATGGTCTCGAACGGACTCTTTGGGAAGAATCACTGAGATATTACCTTCACAGAATATTTTCTTAAGCCTGAATCTACAAATTAGCTAAAAGATTCTACATAAATTAACACACTATTCAAAAAGAAACTATATAAAAGAATCGATGCTCAAAGGGAATTAACGCTCAGTATTCTCTTAGGGCTAAATATGCATAAATTCAAAATCCTATCCAGCTAAAAACAGTATACACAAAGATGGAACATTCTAGTAGACCAGCCAGTTTGTGCTCGGATACGTGAATCAAGAGGGGGGGGGATGTTAGTGTAAACGGGCGTAGGCAGGAGTGAGCCGAACGGCTTCACAGCACACTCGTTTTGCAAACGATATGAAGGGCAGCAACAATCTGAAATTGGTGAGAGGAGACGGCGCTACGTATTAATCAGTACAAAAGGGACAGGGGGAATATCACAAGCACTGATGTATTTGAGGATGTACATCACACGAGTATGAAAGGGAGGGAGGATATATGGACTTTAAACACACTGAACTGAAATCAGTGAGAGGAAACGGCCCTATGTCGGTCCCAGGGAAATCGCACGGTTTATATAAGCATTGTGAATTGGCTATGACTTCGATTGATCATTCTGCAACATTAGTGTCTTTACAAATACTCCCAAGGGGTACAGAAAATATGTTTACACTCGACCCACATGGATGAGTTGACTTACGATGCTTAAAATTTTGTGATAAGCATACAGGATTTACAGTTACACCGATGCCAGGACGAACGAGAACTTGGGCTTACTATTGCTATGCACGCAGTTGTTGCCGTACGTGACTTGTGTCGCAAGCTAATAATGCAAATTTCGCGATTGCAAATGACTATTACCGGCCATTAAAACTGAGATAAGTTTCAGTTTACTACTACATAGTTTATAAGGGGAATACTGTTAACGCTGATATATATACAGTAAAACCTCAATATGACGGACTTCAATAGACCGGAATTTGCTTTTATCGGACTCGAGGAGCTTCCGGACTAAATTCCTATATATCGGAAAAAGTCCGATAAAGCCAGAAGCAGTCCGGACTGCCTGACCACTTCAGCTATGTTCACCACAATAAGGTAAATAAAAGACATGTTTATCAGTGTACAGTACAGTATTATTATACCATTTGATTAATATAGTGAAGATATAACATAGTACAGTACTGCAATGGTAGTGAAAACAGTTTAAAAACCAGTGGTGCAATCCGGACTAATGTCTGAGATATCGGAAAAAGTCCGGATTAACAGGGGTAAGTCCAGATGTCGCTTTTATCGGAATTTCGCATTTTTCGGAATGGTTAGGGCCCCAATTAGTCCGTTATAGTGAGGTCTTACTATTTCTGGATTAGAATACGTAGACAGACACTCGCGATAATTAAACTCGGTCCAAGGTTGTGATGTTATGTGTAACTGGAAAGAACCGGCTGGCTGATATGTACAATCATACATAGTTGCTTGATTTAGTTCTGCTATTAATAGAGTCTCACTCACACTGTGAATATTAACAGAGATTAAACTTGAATGTGGAATTAAACGGTTAACCATTACACTGCGTAGACACAAAAATATCCAGGGTTCAAGGTCACACCTACATTACACTTACACTAACTTATACTATACTTATACTACACTTATACTAATTTTTATTACCCTTAAAATTATGGCATTACAGTTGACCTTTGCCAGCCATTTTGGTGACCTTGACCTTCAGTGCCCATATTCAAACTCATCTAAGATTTTGGCCATATCTTGTTACCTTGAAAGTTTCATGTTGGTAAGCTGTTCATGAGATATAATGAGAACAGATACACACACACACACACACACACACACACACACACACACACACGGGCAAAAACTTTAATGCTGTGCTTTGGTAAAGACAGGCAATAATAATAAATACGGTGTCAAAGAAAATTCGTGAAAATGAGATCAGTGGTAAGGTTGAACAGAGGCAGAACTTTATGTGGTATGGCAGAAGAAAGTGGAGCAGAAAGGGGAGGGGGGAGAAGAAGAAGATGGGTGTTTGGGAGAGTTGTTGTTGACTCTGGTCTGTCTGGCAAAACAAACTTATTAGCCACAGGCTTGCTGGACAGTCCCATGCAGTGAACCTATGTTCCCTTGTGGCAGACAGTGCCTGACTGTGGCGAGGCACAGGGAGGAGTGTGGAGGTTTGTTTCCTGGAAGAACGTTGCAATTTTGTCTCTCCATCCAGATGATGGGCACCATAGTAGGCTCATGAGAGAAGTTTGTGAGGATAAAATCATCTAGACCTAGAAGCAGTTCTGATGTCATGGCCATCCCCTGTTTGGAGGTTCCCAGGAGGCAGATGATGATGATGATAGTATTATTCAGGTTATGGGTGATTGAGGGTTTAGATATTATAACCTTCATGGGTCCCTTTACTGCTGGAAATCGCTCTGAATTTAGATCATCAGGATTTTTTATGTATTTATTTATTTATGTGAACAACTCAGGGCATAGTCTTCACAGCCCATTACCAAGACCCATTAGTCCTCCTACATCCATACACCTCCACATATCACCACATCAGTGTTAACTCCCACCATTCATACTGAGTACACGTTAGGGCTGTCTCGTACAGGACTGGTGGATTGGTATTAGTGAGGGTATTTTTATGACATGTCGGCGGGTTGTCTGGTAGATCAGTAAAGTCTGCTTTAAAGAAATTCAGATCTTTAAACTGTTCCCTGTGTCAGCAGGAATTTGAACCTGGGTCCATTAGGACTGCAGGCCTGCTCTCTACTGATTCAGCTACCGCCTCCCCCAAGAATAAAGTAAAATAATACATAAACGTATTTGTTGTTGCCTCATGCTCATCTGAAATGTGAATTTGGTGGACTGCCATCTGAAATGGCCCGTCTCCTGCAGTCCACCATCCTCTTGTTGGGAGATAGGGACAGAGTTGAGGGATGTTTGTAAAACTGGACAATGGGGCAGCCAGGTTATATCAGTACCACTGCAAGAAGTCATCACTCTACATCACCATTGTGTAGGTGAGTTGAAAGATTGTGTTGAAGATGATGATGATTGTAAATTGCGTTTCTGAACCCGTTATCTGGTTAGGCAGTGAGTGGTCAGAGTCAAAGACTAAATGATTTAATGTTTATGTTTTATAATTGACATTGATAATGCTAATAGGTTACAAGTGTAAGATAATTATGCGACTTTCAGGTGACAACACAGAATGACAAGCCAAACTGTTTTCTGTAACCCAGGAATCCTCTTACAGTACTACATTGGTTGGTGACCATATAACCAGATGACACCTAGTAGCCAGTTGGGTTGAGGAGCTCTAGCTGAATTGGGCCTGTAAAGGTTTCCATTTGAGTGATGGTTGGAATGTATCACTCACATAATACCACTCTGGTGGAAGTGAGGCTAGTCATCCTCGCCTTAAATATTATGATGAGTAACCTAGCCCTGGGCCCCTACACTCTTGAAAAGGCCAAAAAGAACTAGGTGGTGGATGGATGGATGGATGGGAATCAAAACTGTATCAGTAAGCCACATGAATTTCAGTAGACCTGGTAGACTAGTAAAATTTGATAATGAAAAACTACAGTACAGTATTGTAGAACTAATAAGGATGTGCAGCCAGGGGTGATCATGATGATAGGTCCATGAAGAAACAGTAAAAAAAATTGCCTAATCTACAGAATTAGTAGAGATGTCATCAGTAGTACAGTAAAAGTCCTCCAATCCGACCGCCAATAATCCGAAAATCTCAGTACTCCGAAATTTTCAAGGCATTTTTTTTTTTTTTCAAATTTTTTCTGGGCTGTGTCTAAGGATTTATCTGGCCGGGACTTGCCATTGGACCTGGGTATACCTGCCTGCATTTATTCATCTACATTTCTATGCATTTCTGGTGAGTAAAACAATAAAACATATAATTTTAATTGTTTATTTTATGATCATGTACATATTTCTAATGTTTTCAAAGGTCCCACCCAATAGTTTGAAAAAAAAAATTGTCCGAAAGACCATTGGTCCCCTGCCATTCGGATTACAGGACTTTTACTGTACTTTCTGATTTTTTTTCATTGTTCCATGTCCTTTATGAATATATCATTCATGAGTTGCCTGTCACAATTTCCTGGACGGTTTTCAGTATAGCAGTGGATTATATCACATTTGATGCATGCAAATCATGATTTGTTGCTTGCTGATGGTGATGGAATGTTTGTATAATTTAAAAGGGATGTGAATGTTTGTGAGTGAAAGGTCTGAAAGTAACTAGACTGTAGAAAGTAGTGAAACAGTTATGATTGAAAGATGAGGCAACTCACACTGTGATGTGTAGTAGTGGCATGGAGACCTACTTAAATTGGTGAAAAGGTTTAAGTACTTGATACTTAGATGCAGCAATAGAAAAGAGATCATCATCATTGTTAACATCACTCATCTGCTTTCCATCCATGAGATAGGGTGAGGTGAGATTTAAAAACAAAGGGAGAAAATGCATCTCAGTAGAACTGTCAGACAATGCAGGCAGTGATATGGACCACAAAAGCATTTGCACATCATTTATATTCAGAATCCTGGCTGTGTCTCACATGCAAAATCATGTGCTTTTTTTTTTTTTTTTTTTTTTTTTTTTTTTTAATACAAATGTGCCATACATACACATGTGGAATAATGTCACTCCATTGTCTGCAAAGTTAAAAAAGGGTGCCAAACAGTTTTCATATACATCTCTATACATATGCCATCATTGATTATGGTCATTTGTCAGTTCATTAGATTCCCTGCCATCCCTACCTCAGTTTCTCATATATTAATGATATCCCTCCCTCTTGTTGACCTGATAGCTATGCCTTCAGACTGGCTCACAGTACCCTTTTCACCACCCTGTATCACCTTGTATATACTGTATCCATAGTTTCTGTATGATAATCATCAAAGCACACTGTTCTTAACTTTTATTAACCCATGGATTGTGCTGTTACATTTTTTTATCCCACCCCATGGTGTGCCAAATATGATTTTTTTTTTTTTTTTTAGTTTTTATTTATTATAAACTTGAAGTTAAACATCCAGGGCATCATCTGGTGGGGAAAAAAAAAAAAAAAATCTTGCTTTGTCTTTGCGTAGGGCCATGCGTAGGTTTGCCTAGGGGAGTAGTACAAAAATAAAAATAAAAAATAATAAATAGTTTTTGTTTACTATAAACTTGAATATAAACATCCAGGGCATCATCTTGTGAAAAAAAAAAAAATCTCTCCGTCTTTGCATAGCGCCATGCATAAGTTTGCATAAGGGTGTAGTAGTTGGCCGTGATTCACGGCCAGCATAGCCTGAGCTGTGGCTTGCAACGCGACGCTTCCCAGCCTGAGCTGTGGCTTGCAATCCATGGGTTAATAAACATTTACTCATCTTTCACAGATTTATGTTTCTTTTCCTATTCACACTAAGGGGCTTGAAAACATTCCTTAACAGTTCGATTTCCACTGCTGTCAATCTTGATGTTTTACTTACATGGCTTAGGTATCAGTATATTGCATCCTCTGTGTTTATGTGGCATAGATAGCAATATCTCACACCTTACTGTTTATGTGGACACTGACCTCTTTCAAATTAAAGCTTCATTTAGCCTCTGTACTTCCACTTTAGGGGGTGAAGTGCTTGAAAGGGTGCAGCAAGGAAGAAAGGTTGTTGGTTCCTTGAAAGCAGTGATAAGAAACAGGGAAGTGAGCATGGAAGTGAAAAAGCTACTACATGATAGTATTGTGATACCAACTCTAATGTATGGAAGTGAAGCTCGGACCTTGTTGGAGGGACAGAAGTCAAGAGTGAGAGCAGTGGAAATGAGTTATTTGTGAAGAGCATGTGGAGTCACATGGAGAGACAGACTGACAAATAAGGAAGTGAAGAGTGTTGTGGTGTGGATGTGGATGTGATAGGAAGCGTTGAGAGAAACACATTAAGATGATTTGGCCATGTGGAGAGGATGGAGAGTGAGACTGACGAGGAGAGAGTATGTGAGTGAGTGAGGTGGAGGGGGGGAGAGGGAGGGGGAGGCCAAGGATGAGACGGAGGGATGGAGTGGAGAGGTATACGAGAGAGGGGGGTGTGAGCTGGGAGCAGGGCATTGAAATGGTGGGGGACAGAGCAACATGAAGGCGATTTGTTTGTGACCACCCCTTACGGTATTGAGGCGTCTGGCAATATATAGATAGATAGGTAGACAGACTTCCACTTTCCTAACACTTATACAGTACTTGTCTTTTTGGTTAATACAATGAGGTGCTTAACCCATCCACCATTTCAAGTCCTTCCCCATTCACCAGCACATCACAATCACTTTCTCAGCAAGTCACTCTAGTCTGAGCACCATTTACTCTCAAATCATGCTACATGCAGGCACAAAACTCCTAATTAGATTTAGAAATATCCTTTAAGAATAATGTATCAGCTGTCATCACAGTATCATATGCATATGTCATGTTTCAAATAAAGTGCATCCTCCCAGTACACTGTTATATGACCAAGAAGAACCACAGTGTACAATGAATTTCCGTACTGTACTACAAACCATGCAGTAGGTTACCTGTGTTAGTGCCCTTGTAGACACCTCTCCCAAGAAAGGACCCAACAAATGCTCCACATTTCACTACCAGTCCCATTGTTTTGTATGTTTCCACTGACAGTTCTAGTCTGAATGGTGCATTGACAGATATTATGAGGGGTTTATTGCAGTAAGAGGTTTGTATTATGTTAAAAACAGGAATTATCATTTTGTTTTATGGTAAACCCTCACTTGTTGTAATTTTATTTTCTTCTTTAAAGGGTCCAACATCTTGCATGCATCAGCCTTGGTCACCTAATGGCAGCTTTCCATGCTGCTTTATCTCTAGCAGTCTCCCTATTCAGTCCCTTATCCCTAAGGTCACACTCAGTGACTTCATCCCAGGTCTTTTTCGGTCTGCCTCGCAACCCTACCCCCTAACATTAAGACTTCTCACTCTCTGCACCCAATTGTCATTCCCCATCCTCTCCAATGCCCCAACCACCTCAGTCTACCCCTCCTCATCACAACACCAGTACACTCTAGTCCTATCCTACCTCATAACTCTTCCATCATAAACCTAGCCCCCCCATGCCTTGCACTCAAGGACACACTGCACATCCACCTTATCATTGTCATATCTTTTCAGTTGTGCCTGTGAATATCTTCTTCCCTTACTGCCCAGGTCTCACTACCATGCAGCATTACACTCTTAACACATGCCACATGAAAAGATCCTTTAGCATGGAGGGGGTGCCCTCTCGTTGTCAGGAAAGGCAACATCTCCCTGAACTTTTTCCAGCCACCCCTTACTCTAGCTATAGAGCTGTCTCAAGCCCCACCTCCAGCACATAACATGTCTCCCAGATAAAAAAGCTGTTCCACACACTCGAGAGACTCACCAGTAAGATCAATCCACTCCACATGCTCTCCCCGACACACTTCAGACATGAAATCAGCATTATCTCACAGTCTACCTCTAATAGCACTACATCTCTTGTGCACCCACTTATCACAAACACTGTATAAGATGGAATTACTTCCCACGACCATGTGGCAGATTGCACATGGCCACTCTCCCCCTTCTTTGACATTACTACCACCAGCCATAGATATCATCACCTTTGTTTTATCTGCATTTACTCTCAAGCCTTTGTGTCCCATACCATCACTCCACTTCCTAAACCTTTCCTCTGCCTCCCTTTCATTCTCTGCAATCAACACCAAATGATAGTCATACAACATCTCCCCCTGGAGTCCATTTCTGAAGTTATGTGAGAGGGCTTCAAGTACCATGATAAACAACATGTGGCTCAAGACTGACCGCTGAAACACACAGAAAATGCATGAAATCTTCATTCACTCCTACTTGGGTGCGAGCACCCACATACTGTACATAGCCATAATGACCCTAACCACCCACACCTCGATCCCAAGCATTCTCATTGCTCGTTTCACCACCTCCCTAGGGACTTTGTCAAAGGCCTTCTTCAAGTCAACAGAAACAAAGTACAGATCCCTTTTCTTTCCTCTATATTTTTCCTGAAGCTGTCGAATAATGAATATGGCATCAGTGGCCCCTTTGCGTGGCATAAACCCAAACTGCATCTCATCACTGTTCACTCCTTCTCTAATCAAATCGACTGTCTCCATTACCTTCATTATCTGGTCAGAAAGCTTTATGACATTATAATTTCCTCTTTCCAGATCATCACCCTTCCCCTTGTACATATTTATAGTCACGCTCTTCAGCCAATCATCTGGAACAACACACTCATATATAATCATGTTTATCATCAGTAACCAGCTGCACTCCTGTGTCTCCTGAGGCCTTCAGCATTTCAGCAGTCAACCTGTACACACCTGCTGCCTTCCCCACCTGCATCATGCCTTTCCCTGCCCACAGTAGCAGCATCAATCAAAGGGCAGGGGCCAAACACTTGATATGCTGGTGCCAAACCTTTCCTATTCCAGTCAAACTCTTCATTCAAGAACCAGTTATAATGCTCTCTCCAGGCTCCTTGAATGTCCCCACTGTTCACCACTATCTTTCCTTCATCATTTTTCACACACTGCTCACCCATGATATCCCTGTTTTCCCCCTTCAAATGATTTGCCACCTTAAATATCATAGAGGGTAACAAGTCAAGAGTGAGAGCAGTGGAAATGAGCTACTTGAGAGGAGCATGTGGAGTGACATGGAGGGACAGGTTGACGAATGAAGAAGTGAAGGAACGTTGTGGGGTGGATGTGGATGTGGTTGAGAAGATTTGGAGAAGTACACTGAGGTGGTTTGGACATATGGAGAGAATGGAGAATGAAAGACTGACTAAGAGGGTGTATGCAGGTGGGATGGGGGGAGGGAGAGGGAAGAGAAGACCGAGGATGAGGTGGAGAGATGAAGTTGAGAGGTTTATGAGGGAGGGAGGAGTGAGCTGGGGGGAGAGTAGGCAAATGGTGGGTGACAGAGCGAGTTTTCTTTCCTCTATATTTTTCCTGAAGCTGTCGAATAATGAATATGGCATCAGTGGCCATGGCGAGTAAATAAATTACATAGCGGGTAAAAATTGTTTCTCACTCGCCAGTGGTGAGTTGAAGTTTTATACATAAAATTTGAATAAAATTTGTTTCTATAACCACTACTTCATATTAAGAAACATCACAATAAAATATATGAAAAAAATTATAAATAATCTGGCAACTCTGTTAAAAACAGCTGGCATCATAACAGTCGCTAGACTCTGTCTCTCACTCGCTGATGACATGATCAGTGTTGCCGTAGTCAGCTAACAAGATGGAGTAGCATCGCTTGCTTCCAACATGAACCATATGAAACCCTCGCCGTCAGCGTCAATCTTGTCGCCTCCCCGAAAAAGTATCACAGAGAACATTTCTTCCAAAATGGAAGAAAGAACTTATGTGGCATATGCACGATGAAAACGAAAACAAAATGAAATGTTCCATTGGCATGAAAAATCCAACTTCAGCGGGCAAAATGGATTTCATAACTGGATCTTAGAATTTTAAAAAACAAAACATAGTTTACCATGGCAAGAGCAGGAAGCACATTGAACTGCGTGATGCTGAATTAAATCGTCAAGGTCGAGGAAACATGGACAAGACATTCCAACTTCAGCAAAAGAAGGAAGAAGATAAGGATTCTGAAGATTTGAAGATGAAAATTACCATTGCATACATGCTGGCAAAGGAAGAACTTCCATTCACTAAATTTTTACCCATTATTGAACTAAGAAAAAAAAATAATGGTGTGCCCATCACTACCACTTATGCCAACCATGTGAAAGCTGTGGAACTGGTGCACACGAGTGCGCAGACAATGAAAGATGAGGTTCGTTATTTTAAGCAATAAATAAATATGGAATTTGTATATGGTATGCAAATTCCATATTTATGTTTATATACAAGCATACCTATTATTTATTTTCATCCTGGGCTACAATAAATAACTTCAGGCTGACAAATTATTTGTTAATTTTCCTCTGGCTAGTAAAAATTTTTCTTGGCTGGTAAAATTTTTTAGGTACTCACCAGTGGCTGGTAAGATAAACTGTAGACTTTCAGGCCTGGATTACCATCCTGATCGGCTGGTGCTGCAGCCTACTTCCTATATTGAAATACGGTAATTGTTGGGGAGCATGGTTCAGTAAACCCAAAAGTTCTGAGGGTCACCCCTTCTCTCAGGTAGGAATGCAAATACATGATGGACAGTGAATGACATCAGTATCATATTCCAGTACTGTAATTGAAAATTATACCCATTTTACACTAAATTGGTCAATACTTTCACCCTTTTTGCTGCTTTGGTTCTACTCAGCTGTCCTTGTCTTATTCTGTAGCAGCCGTGGCTCAGTGGGTTAGAGCGCTCCGCTCTGACCGAAGGGTCGGAGGATTGAATCCACCCAAGGGTCATTGCTAGACATCAGGAAGGGCATCTGGTCATAAAATGCTACACGCTTCAGTCCAGAAGTCCTCTATTCGGGCAACGCCATAGCCCTTCAGGGATACCAGGCGTAAAACCATTTTTTTTTTATTTTTTTTTAGTAGTAGTGGTAGTTATGCACTCTTGTAGGAGCAGCCTTGCATGGGCCAGCAGGCCTGCTGCAGTAATTCTATGTTTTTTATGTTCACATCTACGCATCTTGCTCTCACATTTAATAAATGAAATATACTTAGTGTGTATAGCTCCTTTTGTGGAAAATAAGATAATGTTCACCTAAGCAAACATGCAGACATGTGGCCAGGCCATTTGTGCTAGGCTGTCTTCTTTGCAGTACATAACTTATGTAGCTGTTTGCCTGCTTTCAGTTCTGCTTATATCCTTCTACACATCTCTTTCTTTTCTATCTATCTATCTATTGCCAGACGCCTCAATCC
>JAGKTI010003068.1:0-25665 GCA_018397915.1 Birgus latro | reverse complement strand
GGTATGGCCGTTGTCAACGTTTTTTATTGTTAACGTTATAATGCATTATCTTCTTGCTGCAGTGTTCATAGTTATGTTATATACTTTTTTCATGTCCTAGTGTTTTGTTTGTGTATTAGTAATGTGACTATGAGTGTAATGTATGGGGTTAGCTTGAGATGTAACTGCCAGTTAAGAATGACAAGTGGGGGTTGGGTGGGGTAGGGATATGGGGTATGGGGGAGGGTAGGGAGGTGGGGTAGCTCATTTTGTCACCCCCTTCCATCTTCTCTGGGAATACAGGGGTACAAAGGGGGGCCACCCCTGAGCAGGAATTACTGATCGTGAGTGTGCCTGTAATGAAATTTAAAAATGACTGGTGTCTGGAGTAATTCTCTGCCAGCAGGTGTTGTCCGTTACTTCCTAAATCTGTTGATTCGCGGTCCGTAGCATCGAGGGTCGACTTTATTTTCCCTTTTATGGGACAGTTCTCTGTGATATGCAACGGGATTCAGAGTAGGCTTTCGTCTTGTGTACTGATGTTGTGCATCAACTGCATTAACATTATGCATTTGTTGGCTGCCTGGTGGTCCATGAAGTTGAGTACCTCTAGCAAGTTATGCCTCAAAGGGTCCAGTTTTGACAGTTGGTCGGAGTTTAATGGTCATATCATGCCACTGTTGGGCAGCCACTGTTAATGTAGTTCCTGTGTTACTGATGGGGCAGTACACACTAAGCTGGAATATGAGTGGATGGAGAAGAGAGTGAACCTATGGTTTAGAGCCTGCAGAGCTAGTTCTTTCCCAATAAAATTTAAAATATACTGGAGGGGCACAGAGCTAGTTTTTTCCCAATAAAATTTAAAATATACTAGAGGGACACTTGGAGAGCGCGTACCTCTGTCAATGCCGGATCCAGGTCCTCCCCAAAATTTAAGCAGTTTTTTCTTGGCCTATGGCTCACCCTTCCACAAAATTGCAATGAAATTCATTGGGAACTTTCGAAGATACTGTGTGATAGGATCCAGATCCGCCCCAAAATTTGAAGGCTTATGTCTTGACTCACGGCCCACCCTTCCACAAATTTTCTATCTATCTATCTATCTATTGCCAGACACCATAATCCCGTAAGGGGTGGCCATTTGACTTTGAGTTATTTTTTTTTTTACGGGGAGGGGCACTAACCCTCCACCAACCCACTTGTTGACACGTAGGGTGCACGTATGGTTTGGTTATATGGTTACCACCCAGCGTTGTAAATGGTTTCTTGGCTTGCAGGAAACCATTTGGCTTGTCACTCAATGTAATGCCACCTGTAAAGGAAAGAAAAGCAGTAAGAAGTGACAGGAAATATAGGAGAAATAGGAAGAAAGGAGGGCAGGCACAGAAAAAGAATGATAAAGGCTACGGAAGAAGTAGGCAGCACTACATTAAGTGAGTGGATGATGGTCACCACCACCTACCACTAATTTTCATTGAAATTAATTGAGAACTTTTGGAAATACTGTGTGGCAGGATCCAGATCCAGATCCACCCCAAAGTTTAATCAATTCTTTTTTGGCCATGGCCCACCCTTCCACAAAATTTCATTGAAATTCATTGAGGACTTTTGGAGGTATGGTGTGAACAAACAAACAAATAATTCTGGATTACAACCAGAATCTAATCAATTGTTCATTAGGCCATGCTCTACCCTTTCAAAAAATTTCATGAAAATCTGTTCATAACTTTCTGAGTAATCCTGCTAACAGACAAACAAGCAAACAAACAAATGTTGGATAAAACATATACATTCTGGCGGAGGTAAATAAATGAGATTCAGGATTTGTTCATTTTAAGATGCATACATGTTGCATTTAAGAGATGAGATTATAGGCAGTGAGAAAGGCACACAGTAAAAGTCCTTTCATTTGGTGTTTGGGCTTATGGTATTTCGAGCTTTTTCGCATTGTTCATAAATACAGTAGGACCTCACTATAACGGATTAATTGGGGCCCAAACCATTCCGAAAAATGCGAAATTCCGATAAAAGCGACATCCGGACTTTCCCATGCTAATCCGGACTTTTTCCGATATATCACACATTAGTCCGGATTTCACCAATGGTTTTTAAACGGTTTTCACTACCATTGCAGTACTGTACTCTGTTATACCTTCACTACATTAATCAAATGGTATAATAATACTGTACTGTACACTGACAAACATGTCTTTTCCGGGAATGGAAGAATGGTGGTAACAGGGAGGAGTACTTGGCTGCCAAGCGCAGGGCTAGAAGAGAGGTATACAGGGCGAAGTCTGAGTCACAGAGACATTTACTTGATAATCTAAATCATGGAGAAAGGAAAAATATGATTTTTAGGGTGGCAAATCAGGTGAAGAGGGATCTTGAATTTGGCTCTCTTTTGTACTGTTTTTGCTTTTTCTTGGAAGGAACAGTATGCAGGCCCGTGGCCTTTGGTTCCTTCTTCCATGCATAAGAAAAAAAAAAAAATCGGGACATTGTAGGTGAGCAGTGTGTGAAGCATGATGATGGAAGGGTAGTGGTGAGCAGAGAGGATATTAAAGATGCATGGAGAGAGCATTATAGCCAATTGTTGAATGAGAAGTTTGATTGGGATAGAGAAGGTTTGGAGCCCGCTGATCCAGTGTTTGGCCCTTGGCCTTTGATTGACGCTGCTACGGTGAGTCAGGCAATAGGCAGGATGCGGGTGGGGAAGGCGGCAGGTGTGTCTGGGTTGACTGCTGAAATGTTGAAGGCCTCAGGAGATACTCCCTGTGTGCAAGGCCTGGGGGGGCTGGGTTTACGATATAAGAGTTGAGAGGTAGGATGGGACTGGAGTGAATTGGTGTTGTGATGAGGAGATGTAGGCTGAGGTGGTTTGGACATGTGGAGAGGATGGGGGATGATAATTGGGTACGGAGGGTGAGAGGTGTTAATATTGTGGGAGGGGTAGGCCGAGAAAGACATGGGACGAGGTCATTAAGTGTGACTTAAGGGTTAAGGGACTGAACAGGGAGGCTGCCAGGGATCGAGCAGCGTGGAGAGCTGCCATTAGGTGACCAAGGCCGACGCATGCAAGCATGTTGGAGCCTTGAAAAATGAAATGAAACGAAATGAAAACAAAATGAAACGAAACGATTGTGGTGAATATAGCTGAAGTGGTCGGGCAGTCCGGACTGCTTCTGGCTTTATCGGACTTTTTCCGATATATAGGAATTTAGTCCAAAAAATTTCATGAAATTCTGTTCATAACTTTTTGAGTAATCCTGCTAACAGACAGAGAGACAAACAAGGAAACAAACAAACATTGGGTAAAACATATACATTCTGGTGGAGGTAAATATATGAGATTCAGGATTTGTTCATTTTAAGATGCATAGACGTTGCATTTAAGAGATGAAATTATAGGTAGTGAGAAAGGCACATGGTAAAAGCCCTCTCATTTGGTGTCTGGGCTTACGGTATTTTGAGCTTTTTGGCAGTGTTCATAAATACAGTAGTCCCATTACAAAAGTTCTTTGCTCTTCCAGCAGGTATGCCGAGCCAATCAGCCAATTTGGCATTGTTGGTGCTGGATCTAGCTCTTTTCATAATAATTTAGCAAATCATGCAGAGAAACCACTGAAAACCAAAAAACACCCTACCTAAACACTTTTTTTTTTTTTCAATAACAGAAGAGGAAGGAAAAACAAATGAATAAAAAAAAAATTCATACACCATATTACTAGTGTCCTCCATTCATGAAATATCTGTAACAGTTGGACTTTAACAGCTGTAGGTTGAAGTTTGGAGGGAAACAACTCTGAGGAAGCAAATTCAAGAGGGATGCAGTTCGGGGAATAAAAGAATTCCGATAGGCAGAAGTTCTGCAATATGGCTGTGTGACATTCATGAGCGCTGCCAGATGCCTGTGTAGCACGAGGGAAGGCATGGAGAGGTGGCACAATGGATGCAACTTTGAGCATTTACCATAAAAATACAGTGTCTATAAAATAATGTAAGGGAGGCAACACTCTTCTTACTTGTAGGGGAGGTAATTTATTTGTAATAGCTGGGTTATTAATAATTCCAATGGCTTTGTTCTGAATTTTGTTTAGTTGTTTTCATGCAACCACTCCACATCCATTCCACAAGGGTGAGCAGTATTTAAGCTGAGAGCGCACTGACTCTTATAAACTATAGCTAACTGCTCGTCAGTGAAGAAGTTACGGACTTTGTACAATAATCCAAGTTTCTTTGAGGTGGTTTTAGCAAGTGATCTGACATGAGAGGTCCATCTTAGAGCACTGTTGAAACACTGAGAATTTCAATACTTTTGGAGATGGGAATATTAGTAGCATCGAAGGTAATATACGAATCTGGCAATGTTTGTCTACCCCTCCGTATTTTGGCAGTGTATTCCGGTCATTCTGCCATATTTTGACATCAAAACATACATAGGATTATCCAAAATAATTTTCAAAACCAAGAAAACCATGCAAAAAATGAACTAAAAACGAAAAAACACCCTACCTATACACCACACTATGTACAGGACCCCTTCTAATTTTGGCAGAAAACCATGAAAAAGAAAAACACCAAAATCCAAAAAACACCCTACCTATATACTGTATGACTTCATGTACAGTACCCCTCCTAATTTTAGCACTGTTTTCAGGTCAATCTGTCATATTTAGACATCAAAACACACACAGGAATATCCAGAGTAATGCTAAACACCAAGAAATCCATGAAAAAAAAACACTGAAAACCAAAAAACACCTGACCTATACATGACTGCACGTACAGTACCCCTCCTAATTTTGGTACTTTTTTCTATGTCTTTGTGTCTTTGTCTATCTGTGTATCTGTACCTCTACTCTACCAGCATGTGGTGCTCTGCAGAGATTGAATGTAGGGTGAGAAGTGCTTGTAAGTGTGAGCATTGTGTTGGAGTGGCTTTGGATGTGTGTGTAGTCTGTGAACCAAGTGTAATCGGCCCGCCTAAGCCGGCTGGGTGCAAGCATACTAGTATGTGACACTGGTTCAACCAGAGCACCCCTTGTGTCTGCCAAAGTGGTAAGTGGCTCAGTGAATGCTTCCCAAAGTGTTTACAAGTCTTGCGGGAGGCGAACCTGTGTCCACCAGCGTGCAAAACGCACACTGTACCACTGTACCACAGCTGGTCAGTCTACCATATTTAGACATTAAAACACACATAGGAATATCCAAAGTAATGCTAAACACTAAGAAAACATTGAAAAAAACATTGAAAAACAAAAAACACCTGACCTGCACACGACTGTATGTACAGTACTCCTCCTAATTTTGACATTGTTTTCAGGTCAGTCTGTCATTTTTAGCCATCAAAACATGCGTAGGATTATCCATGTTAATTCTAAACATCATGAAAACAATGCATAAGCAACAGAAATCTACAAAAAATCTGACAGCGGTTTGAAAATCCATTGTCCGTGATGAGTCATTGCTCCTGGGCCTCAACAAAAAATTCCACGGCCAAATATTTCACCACAAGTTGGTTATATTGGTGTAAATCGTATACCGTCATCTTTGCTTGTATTTATACTGTGAGATAAGCTAATAAAAACACATAATACTGACAAGTAAGAGTACGAAATTCAAGCAAGAATCAAGTGTTCAAGAGTAAAACTTACCTTCCTATGACTTCCCACCATCCTAGCTCAAAATTTTGCCAGCATCTTCCAAGAGGTAAGCATATGTCTAGATGCAGAATTTCATGAGCTTTCTCATGGTCACCTCGGATTTTCCATACGACCACTAGTCGTTGAATAAATTGCAAAAAACTTTGGAAATTCACGAGTCAGTGCTATCACCATGGAAGAGGGTAAGGACTGAGGGAGTGAAGGGGGAGCCGGGAGGGTATGGAGGAGGGACGGGAGGGGGAAGAGAGGCGAGGCTGTGGGCAGGATTCTTCCCCATGAACAGGCGGACGTGTGCTTTTGCCCTACATGTACGCATGGCATGTGGTCTGTTAGATCCTGAGTGGCCATGCGGAAACACAACTCACCATGACCGGGGGACTTTCGACCTTCAGTAAAGAGGCGGACGGCTGCTGTTGCCAAACATGCACTCATGGCTTGTGGTCTTTGTTCGATGGAGGTGGCAGTTGGGAAAGACTTAGCCCCCATGGCTGCACGATGTTCAGCATTCAGTGGGGAATGTGCACAGTCGTATTACTTGGGTGCTGGAGGTTTGTTGGGAATGATAGGACGAGCACATGATTTTGACCATTCAGTACAGTGGCAGATGGATAGTTTAGCTCTGGTTGTAGGTTACAGACTACTTCCCACTCACGGCTCAAGCCCAGCATCCACGATACCGAATGTTTGGACGCTTTTACGTCCGGATAATAGCAATTAAATTCCGATAATGATTTAATAGAGCTGAGGCCCAGCGTCCGGATACTGAACACGTCCGGTTAATTGAGGGATCATTGTTATGGGATGCGCTTTTCAGTCTTGAGTTTTCCCCCCCTCTACCAAGTCCAAAACCCATCCAAATAAGGCCAAAGACAAGTTTAAAGCCAATTTAAGTAGCGTAACAGCTATAATAAAAGTTAACCTAAGGTGACACCTGTAAATAACTCACTAAAACCAACAAATAAAATCTGAAAATCGTCAAATATAAGTCTGGAAAAAATCAAGCTTAGTAAACTGTACCCCAAAATGACAATGTTCACCCCACCTATGGCTAAAACACACTAATCTAAGTCTGAAAATAGGTTATAAATCAACCTAAACACACAATTTTAGTCTAAAATATCAAAATCAGTAAAAAAAAAATAAAAACCCATCGTTAAACTGGGGCTTGGCCATCATTAGGTGGGGTATGGTGGTATTTCTACCTTCATCGTTGAGCCGGGGTATCGCATCTAGGGGTATCGTATGTCGAGGTATACTTGTACCAGCATGAACAACAACTACTGTATGTGGGTTTATGAGCTGAGGAGAGAGAGTTCAAACGACAGTCATCTCAACCTCCTTCCTTCCATTAAAGCCTAATTTGAATCACAGTGCTTTGTCGGCATCATGGATCCATAGTGTAGTTATTGATGGACTACAAAGGAAAGTTTGGAGAGTCACTGCAGATCCTTGACAACCCACTTCATGGCTCAGCAACCCAGTTTTGGGTCGTGACCCAAGGATTAAGAACCAGTGTTGTGCAGCACGCCACCCATCGGCCACTATCATCCCCCTGCACTCTTTTTCACTTCGTGACCCAAGGATTAAGAACCAGTGTTGTGCACCAAGCCACCCATCAGCCACTATCAGCCCCATGCACTCTTCTTCACTTCTGTTATGAATCATCTGAATTCGTGCATTGATTCACTCAAGCTCAGACCTCGTGAAAGGCGAGTGTTCACAACATTAAGTGCAAGATCTGGAATGTTGGCCAGTTGAACATATGTTGAGGAAAGTTCTTTTTAGCTTATTTTTTTTTTTTTTTCCCCACCATCCGTCACAGCCATATAACAAAGTATAAACCTTTATTTAATCATCTGGTTCTGTGATCAAAGCCATTACTGCAAAGTGGTTTTAGTCTAGGTGCTGTTATACTGGGAAGGAATATACAGCCAGCTTGTTTAAGAAGCAAACTAAAAATTGCCAGATACATTATCAAGCAAATTTCTGTTACTTTATGAACAATAGAGGTGGAAGTGGTGTTAGTCCCTTCAGTGATTACTACAGTATAAGTCCGTCAGTCTGACCACCAGTAATCCAATTACCCCAATACTCCAAATTTTTTGAGGTGGTGCCAGAATCCCCCTTCCGGTGCTGAGTGAAATCAAGCAGGGACGACAACACTCACCTGCCAGTTTCAATTTATACCTGTGCCCCCTCCTCTGTATTTTTAGTTCCTACAGTGAAACAGGGTATAGAAAGAAAAGGGGGTTTGAGCTATCCCCGTACCCTGAAGATTGGGTCTATGAATGTGCATAGATGTAGTATGATTGAAGTTAAAAGAGAGGAGGTGGGGAGAATGTTTGTGAGAAGAAAGTTGCATTTGTTAGCACTGAGTGAAACAAAGATGAAAGGGAAAGGTGAATCTAAGTTTGGAAGTGTGCCTGAAAGGATGTCAGATGTTGATAGAGGAAGAGCAAGAGAAAGAGTGGCCTTGTTAGTGAACCCAGAAGTGCGGCAGTGTGTGATTGAATGGAAGATGTCATTGATACTGATTAGGATGAAAGTGAAATTTGGATGTGAGTTTTGGGTATTTGTGAGTGCATATGGGCCTGGTAGTGAAAGAGATGAAAAAGAGAGTCTTTCTGGAATGACGATGAGTGTGTGCAGAGTTTTGGAGCAAATGTGAATGTGGTAATGATGGGCGATCTGAATGCTAGATTGGGAAATGTAGCAGTTGAAGGTGTAGTTGGTATGCATGGTGTGCCTGGAAGGAATGATAATGGGGGAAGAATGATAGGGTTGTGTATTGAATGAGAGAGGTGATTGGAAATATCTTATTTGAGGAGAAAGATTGATGGGTGAGGCAGGAGGGTGGAAGGGTTGTTGATAGAACGTTGATGGACTTTGTGGTTGTGTCCAGGAATGTAAGAGGAAGATTGCTGGATGTGAGAGTTTTGAGAGGGGAGGGTAGAGGTATGTCTGACCACTACCTGTTGGAGGGAAAGTTGAGGGTAAGTAAGAGGTGGGTGAGAGCTAGGAGAGTTGGGTGTGGTAGGGAGGTTTTGAAAGTGAGTGAGGTTGATAAAAGAGAAAAATGATAGAGTATCAGGAGAAGTTGAAAGAAGAGTGGAACACAGTGAAAGATCAGGAGAATGGCGGTGTGGAGGAGGAATGGTAATTGTTTATGAGTACTGTGGTGGGGTATGTAGAAGAGGTGTGTGGTGTGAGGCGAGTGGGTGGTGGTGTAAGAAAGGGAAGTGAATGGTGGTGTGAGGAAGTAAGTATGGCTGCAACTGAGAACAGATGTGCTTCTGAAGTGTGGCTGCAGAGGAATGATTGGGTGTCATATGAGATGTATAAGGAAAAGAGTAATATGGCAAAAAGTGTTGTGCATGATGCTAAAGTGACAGCAGATGAGAGGTGGGGTAGGTGGTTGACTGAGAATTTTCAATAGAATAAGAAAATGTTTTGGAAGGAGGTGAAGAAGGTGCGAGAGGGAGAATCTTGGAAGGAAGAGCGAATAAAAGCAGAGAACAGAAGACATTAATTGAGATGGATGCAGTAAGGAAGAGATGGGCAGAATATTTTGAAAGATTGTTAAATGCAGAGGATGAAAGGGAGGCTGAGATTGTGGCAGATGGAAGGGTGCAAGGAATAAAATGTGTTGGGAGCATTGAATGATTCTTTGTTCATGATGGAGGAAGTGAAGGAGGCAGTAAGAGATGAAAGCAGGGAAAGCTGCAGGTATGAATGGGTGTGTATGTCAGAAAGGTAGTGGAGTGACTTGTTGAGTGGCTAGTAAGATTGCTGAATGCATGTTTTGTGAGCGGTATGGTGCCGATTGACTGGATAAGTGTGTGTGTGTGTGGTTCCATTGTACGAAGGAAAGGGTGATAAGTACAGATATACCCTGGATTAATGATGCAGTTAGTTAGATAAAATTCCATCGCTAGGCTGGGTATCGTATCTCAGGGTAGATTTAGTATGCAAAGTACATTAGAGTCGCGATCTAAGACAAAAAGGAACAACGATCTTACAATAACATGGGCATTTAATTTCTCCCATAATTACTTAATAGCACGGTAATACCACTCAGTTGTGCAAGAGAAACTGTGGGAAATTGTTTTGTTTTGTTTTTGAAGGCTCCAACATGCTTGCATGCGTCGGCCTTGGTCATCTAATGGCGACTTTCCGTGCTGCTCGATCTTTGGCAGCCTCCCTGTTCAGTCCCTTAACCCTTAAGTCACACTTAATGACATCGTCCCATGTCTTTCTCGGTCTACCCCTCCCAACCCCTCCCCCAATATTAACACTACTCACCCTCTGTACCCAAATATCAACCCCCATCCTCTCCACATGTCCAAACCACATCAGCCTACCTCTCCTCATCACAACACCAATACACTCCAGTCCCATCCTACCTCTCAACTCTTCCATCGTAAACCCAGCCCCCCCAGACCTTGCACACAGGGACGCACTGCACATCCACCTAATCATTGTCATTTCTGTATGTTTAAACCTGTGAGTATCCTCTTCCTTTACTGCCCAGGTCTCACTACCATACAGCATCACACTCCTAACACATGCTGCATACAAAGACCCCTTAGCACATAAGGAGAGTCGTCTCAATGTCAGGAGAGGCAACAGCTCCCTGAACTTCTTCTAACCACTTCTCACCCTAGCAACCAAGCTAACTCCACCCCCACCTCTGGCACATAACATGTCTCCCAAATAACAAAACTCCTCCACACACTCAAGAGACTCGGCAGCAAGTTCAACCCTCTCACGCCTAACAATCTCCACCTGCTCTCCCCGACATGCCGCACACATGAAATCAGCATTATCTTGCAGTCTACCTCTAATACCACTACATCTCTTGTGCACCCATTTATCACAAACACTGCACAAGATGGAATTACTTCCCACACCCTTGTGACAAACTGCACATGGCCACTCTCCCTCTCCTCTGATTGTACCGCAACCATCCCTAGATATCATCACTTTTGTTTTATCTGGATTTACCCTTAAGCCCTTGTGCCCCATACCATCTCTCCACTTCTTAAATCTTTCCTCCGCCTCATTTTCATTCTCTGCAATCAACACCAAAGCATCAGCATACAACATGTCCCACGAGAGTCCGTCTCTGAAGTCATGTGAGAGGGCTTCAAGTACCATGATAAACAACAAGGGATTCAAAACAGACTCCTGACGCACACCAACATTCACAGAAAACTCATCACTCAAAACTTCATTCACTCTTACCTGGGTGCGAGCACCCACGTACATGGCCATAACCACTCTAACCAGCCACTCTTCCAACCCTAGCTTTCTCATTGCCCACTTCACCACCTCTCTAAGGACTCTGTCAAAGGCCTTTTCCAAATCAACAAAAACAAAATACAATTCCCTTTTCTTTCCAATATGTTTTTCCTGAAGCTGTCGAACAATGAATATGGCATCAGTGGTCCCCCTGCCTGGCATAAACCCAAACTGCATCTCAATGATATTGACTCTTTCTCTAATCATGTCTTCTAGATCTCTCTCCATTACTTTCATTATCTGATCTAAGAGCTTTATACCTCTGTAATTTTCCCTTTCCAGGGCATCACCCTTCCCTTTGCACACATTTATAGTTACACTCTCCAGCCAATCATGTGGGACAGCACTATCTACTACTATATACTGCCAGATGCCATAATCCCTTAAGGGGTGCTGGGACAACACACTCATATATAATCATGTTTATCAGGTCAGTGACTAACCTCACCCCAGTATCTCTGGAGGCCTTCAGCATTTCGGCAGTCACCTCAGACACACCTGCCGCCTTCCCCACCCGCATCCTGCCTGCCTCACTCACAGTAGCAGCGTCAATCAAAGGCCAAGGGCCAAACACTGGATCTGCTGACTCCAAACCTTCCCTATGCCAATCAAACTCCTCATTCAACAACCGGCTATAATGCTTTCTCCATGCATCTTTAATATCCCCATTGTTCACCACTACCCTTCCTTCATCATTCTTCACACACTGCTCACCTACAATGTCCCGATTATCCCTCTTCACCTGATTTGCCACCCTAAAAATCATATTTATTCTTTCTCCATGATTAGATTATCAAGTAAAAGTCTCTGTGACTCAGACTTCGCCCTGTATACCTCTCTTCTAGCCCTGCGCTTGGCAGCCAAGTACTCCTCCCTGTTACCACCTTTCTTCCATTCCCGGAAAAGCCTTCTTTTCTCCTTTACTGCGGCTTCTACACCCTCATCCCACCACCAAATTACTTTATGTCTTTGTGAGCCTCTTGTCCAACTGCATATTGCATCGGTAACTCTCAAGAGGTTGTTCTTAATGGCTCTATACTGTTCATTAACGCCTCTATCTACGGCTTCCTGTTCAGTCACCACTCTCCTCATCTCACTATTAAAGGCATCCCCTACTGATTGGTTTCCCAGCTTCCATATTTTCCTCCTAGGTACATATGTCCTCCTTCTCATCACTCGTTCCTTAAGCACCATGTCACAAATCAACAGTTTGTGCTGCTGCACACACTCCTTGCTTCCTATAACTTTAACATCCCTCACTAACCTCCTATCAACCCTCCTGACCAGAAAATAATCTATCTGACTACTATTTCCCCCAGACTCGTACGTAATCAACCGACTCATCTTTTTCTAAAATGTGTGTTGCACACAATCATGTCCATAGCCTCCCCAAACTCAAGTATTCTTTCCCCTTCCACATTCCTCACACCATATGCACATCCTCCTTGGACTCCTTCATAACCTTGAGCTGCTTCACCCACCACCTCATCATTGCCCATACCACTTACTATATGTATTAAATCATCCCAAAATCTATCGTTCTCTACGTCTTCCAGTCCTACCTGTGGAGCATATGCTGATATAACTGAAATCATTTTCTTACCAATCAAAATTTTCACTACTAATATCCTATCACTTACTCTCATAACATTCATAACATATTCCGCCCATTTCTCTGCAACCTACACCCCCCACACCCTCATATCCCTCAGTTCCCCCCTGCCAAAACAACTTATAGTAGCAATCCTTCCCAGCAATGTTTCTGGCTGATCCACTCCTGTACCGGACTTCCTGCAAACATCCCACATCCACCCACCTCCTACTGAATGCCTCAACGACTTCCCTCGGTCTTCCCCTCAAACTTCCCACATTCCACGAACCCACCCTAAATGCTTTTAGATATTGGATTTCCTGATACAACTCATGTGTTATGCTTTTGTCAGTCACTGATTGGCTTCTTCGACCCAACCCGACCCAACCCAACCCATGTGACCCATGTCCCATAGCACCTGGCACAGCCTGCCTTAGTCTTGTGCAGACGGATGCTGTGATGAGAAGTTGATAAGAGGACATATGTACCTAGGAGGAAAATATGGAAGCTGGAAAACCAAGCAGTAAGGGATGCCTTCTATAGTGAGATGAGGAGTTTGGTGGCTGAACAAGGAGCTGTAGACAGAGGCGTCAGTGAACAGTACAGAGCCCTTAAGAACAATCTCTTGAGATTACCGATGCAATATGCGGTTGGACAAGAGGCCCACCAAGACATAAAGTAACTTGGTGGTGGGATGATGGTGTAAAAACTGCAGTTAAGGAGAAAAAGAAGGCTTTTCTGGGAATGGAAAATGGGTGGTAACAGGGAGGAATATTTGGCATCTAAGCATAGGGCTAAAAGAGAGGTATACAGGGCGAAGTCTGAGTCACAGAGACTTTTACTTAATAGCATAAATCATGGGGAAAGGAAAAATATGATATTTAGGGTGGCAGATCAGGTGAAGAGGGATAATTGGGATATTATAGGTGAGCGGTGTGTGAAAAATGATGAAGGAAGGGTAGTGGTGAACAGTAGGGATATTGAAGATGCATGGAGAGAGCTTTATAACCGGTTGTTGAATAAGGAGTTTGACTGGGACAGGGAAGGTTTGGAGCCAGCAGATCCAGTGTTTGGCCCTTGGTCTTTGATTGACACTGCTACTGTGAGTGAGGCAGGCAGGATGTGGGTGGGGAAGGCAGCAGGTGTGTCTTGGGTTGACTGCCGAAATGTTGAAGGCCTCAGGAGATGTTGGAGTGAGGTTAGTCACTGACCTGATAAATATGATTATATATGAGTGTGTTGTTCCAGATGATTGGCTGAAGAGTGTAACCGTAAATGTGTACAAAGGGAAGGGTGATGCCCTGGAAAGAGGAAATTGCAGAGGTATAAAGGTTTTAGATCAGATAATGAAAGTAATGGAGAGAGTTCTGGAAGGTATGATTAGAGAAAGAGTGAATATTGATGAGATGCAGTTTGGGTTTATGCCAGGCAAGGGGACCACTGATGCGATGTTCATTGTTTGACAGCTTCAGGAAAAATATATTGGAAAGAAAAGGGAATTGTACTTTGTTTTTGTTGATTTGGAAAAGGCCTTTAAAAGGCAGTAGATAGGTAGATAGAAAAGGCCTTTAACAGAGTCCCTAGAGAGGTGGTGAAGTGGGGAATGAGAAAGCTAGGGTTGGAAGAGTGGCTGGTTAGGGTGGGTATGGCCATGTATGTGGATGCTCGCACCCAGGTAAGAGTGAATGGAGATTTGAGTGGTGAGTTTTCCGTGAATGTTGGGGTGCATCAGGGGCCAGTTTTGAGTCCCCTGTTGTTTGTCATGGTGCTTGAAGGCCTCTCACGTGACTTCAGAGATGGACTTCCGTGGGAGATGTTGTATGCTGATGATATGGTGTTGATTGCAGAGAATGAAAAGGAGGCGGAGGAAATATTTAGGAAGTGGATAGATGGTATGGGGCACAAGGGCTTAAGGGTTAATGCAGATAAAACAAAAGTTATGATATCAAGGGTTGGTGGCAGTATGGTCAAAGAAGAGGGAGAGTGGCCATGAGCAGTTTTCCACAAGGTTGTGAGAAGTAATTCTATCATGCGCTGTGTTTGTGGTAAATGGGTGCATAAGAGATGTAGGAATCTTAGAGGTAGTCTGCGAGATAATTCGTTTCGTTTCGTTTCGTTTTTGAAGGCTCCAACATGCTTGCATGCATCGGCCATGGTCACCTAATGACGGCTCTCCACGCTGCTCGATCCCTGGCAGCCTTCCTCTTCAGTCCCTTAACCCTTAAGTCACACTTAATGACCTCGTCCCATGTCTTTCCCGGTCTACCCCTCCCAACCCCTCCCCCAATATTAACACCTCTCACCCTCTGTACCCAATTATCATCCCCCATCCTCTCCACATGTCCAAACCTCCTCAGCCTACATCTCCTCATCACAACACCAATACACTCCAGTCCCATCCTACCTCTCAACTCTTCCATCGTAAACCCAGCCCCCCGAGGCCTTGCACGCAGGGATGCACTGCACATCCACCTAATCATTGTCATTTCTGTACGTTCAAACCTGCGAATATCCTCTTCCTTTACTGGCCAGGTCTCACTACCAAACAGCATCACACTCCTAACACATGCTGCATACAAAGACCCCTTAGCACGTAAGGAGAGTCCTCTCAATGTCAGGAAAGCCAACAGCTCCCTGAACTTCTTCCAACCACTCCTCACCCTAGCAACCGAGCTAACTCCAGCCCCACCTCCGGCACATAACATGTCTCCCAAATAATGAAACTCCTCCACACACTCAAGAGACTCGGCAGCAAGTTCAACCCTCTCACGCCTAACAATCTCCACCTGCTCTCCCCGACACGCCGCACACATGAAATCAGCATCATATCGCAGTCTACCTCTAGTACCACTACCTCTCTTGTGCACCCATTTATCACAAACACTACACAAGATGGAATTACTTCCCACACCCTTGTGGCAAACTGCACATGGCCACTCTCCCTCTCCTCTGATGTACCGCCACCAACCCTAGATATCATCACTTTTGTTTTATCTGCATTTACCCTTAAGCCCTTGTACCCTATACTATCTCTCCACTTCTTAAATATCTCCTCCACCTCATTTTCATCCTCTGCAGTCAACACCAAATCATCAGCATACAACATCTCCCATGGGAGTCCATCTCTGAAGTCATGTGAGAGGGCTTCAAGCACCATGATAAACTAGGGACTCAAAAGTGACCCCTGATGCACACCAACATTCACAGAAAACTCATCACTCAAAGCTCCATTCACTCTTACCTGGGTGCGAGCACCCATGTACATGGCCATAACCACCCTTCCAACCCTAGCTTTCTCATTGCCCACTTCACCACCTCTCTAGGGACTCTGTCAAAGATCTTTTCCAAATCAACAAAAACAAAATACAATTCCCTTTTCTTTCTGATATGTTTTTCCTGAAGCTGTCGAACAATGAATATGGCATCAATGGTCCCACTGCCTGGCATAAACCCAAACTACATCTCATCGATATTCACTCTTTCTCTAATCATACCTTCTAGAACTCTCTCCATTACTTTCATAATCTGACCTATGAGCTTTATACCTCTGTTATTTCCCCTTTCCAGGGCATCACCCTTTCCTTTGTACACATTTACAATTACACTCTTCAGCCAGTCATCTGGGACAACACACTCATATATAATCATATTTATCAGGTCAGTGACTAACCTCACCCCAGTATCTCCTGAGGCGTTCAACATTTCGGCAGTCAACCCAGACACACCTGCCGCCTTCCCCACCCGCATCCTGCCTATTGCCTGACTCACAGTAGCAGCATCAATCAAAGACCAAGGGCCAAACACTGGGTCAGCTGGCTCCATACCCTCTCTATCCCAGTCAAACTCCTCATTCAACAACCGGCTATAATGCTTTCTCCATGCATCTTTAATATCCTCACTGTTCACCACTACCCTTCCATCATCAATGTTCACACACTGCTCACCTACAGTTTGTTTCGTTTCGTTTCGTTTTTGAAGGCTGCAACATGCTTGCATGTGTTGGCCTTTTTGGATTGGAGCGTGTAGCATTTTATGACCGGATGCCCTTCCTGATGTCTACCAATGACCCTTGGGTGAATTAGATCCTCCGACCCTACGGCCAGAGCGGAGCGCTCTAACCCACTGAGCCATGGCTTACAGTGTCCTGATTATCCCTCTTCACCTGATTTGCCACCCTAAAAATCATATTTTTCCTTTCCCCATGATTTAGATTATCAAGTAAAAGTCTCTGTGACTCAGACTTCGCCCTGTATACCTCTCTTCTAGCCCTGCGCTTGGCAGCCAAGTACTCCTCCGTGTTACCATCCTTCTTCCATTCCCGGAAAAGCTTTCTTTTCTCCTCAACTGCAGCTTCTACACCCTCATCCCACCACCAAGTTACTTTATGTCTTGGTGGGCCTCTTGTCCAACCGCATATTGCATCGGTAACTCTCATGAGGTTGTTCTTAAGGGCTTTATACTGTTCATTAATGCCTCTATCTTCAGCTTCCTGTTCAGCCACCACTCTCCTCATCTCACTATAAAAGGCATCCCTTGCTGATTGGTTTCCTAGCTTCCATATTTTCCTCCTAGGTACATATGTCCTCCTCCTCATCACTCATTCCTTAAGCACCATGTCACAAATCAACAGTTTGTGCTGCTGCACACACTCCTCGCTTCCTATAACTTTAACATCCCTCACTAATCTTCTATCAACCCTCCTGACCAGAAAATAATCTATCTGACTTCTATTTCCCCCGGACTCGTACGTAATCAACCGGCTGATTCTCTTCCTAAAATATGTGTTGCACACAATCATGTCCTTAGCCTCCCCAAGCTCGAGTATTCTTTCCCCTTCCGCATTCCTCACACCATATGCACATCCTCCATGGACTCCTTCATAACCTTGAGCCACTTCACCCACATGACCAATTAAATTCCCTCCCAAAACCACTACCTCATCATCATGCATACCATACCACTTACTGCACGTATTAAATCACCCCAAAATCTATCCTTTTCTGCGTCATCCAATTCTACCTGTGGAGCATATGCCGATATAACTGAAATCATTTTCTGCCCGATCAAAATTTTCACTACTAATATCCTATCACTTACTCTTATAACATTCCTGACATATTCCACTATTTCTCTGCAACCAACACACCCACACCCCCATATCCGTCAGTTCCCCCCTGCCAAAATAACTTATAGTAGCAATCCTTCCCAACAATCTTTCTGGCTGATCCACCCCTGTACCGGACTTCCTGCAAACATGCCACATCCACCCACCTCCTACTGAATGCCTCAACGACTTCCCCTGCTCTTCCTCTCAAACTTCCCACATTCCACGAACCCACCCTAAACCCCCTGGGCGATTTGCTGTCCTCAGGCTTGCTTCGGTGCTTGTATTTGTAGTTCATGGTCGGTTAGATAAAGGGGGGTAAACATTCCAAAGGCCCGACCCATTGCACAGTCTCAGGTCCAGGCAATGGATCTGGGAACCCTAGCCCACCAGCTTACCAGTGGTTGTGGCAGTGGCCTCTGGGCACCCTGCCAGGACAGCTGCAGGGACACCCTCCAAGCGCGGCTTGGCACTGAAACTGCCCCGCCATTATACACCCACTGATAGGGCAGCCTCCTGGGGTGCTACTCCCAGGTTCGGGCCCCTCTCTATTGAGCGGAAGCGGCAGCCTGGGAACCGCAATGCCCTGTACCCTCTAGCACAGGTTCGAGCCCCATCTCTCCCCGGACCCATGATCTATGCCGGCGGAACCCCAGTAGCGGGGGCAAAGTTTTCTGGCCGCATGCCCTTGCTGGCGTCAACCCCTGTAACATAGTGGGATACGTTGTGTAATATGTAAAAAGCATGTGGTGTAGTGCATAGGATAGTTAGAGGAAATGTTTGGGAGAGTATGCTGGTCTACTCTCCATGTTACTGTCACACTGAAAAGGTCAGCAAAGGGGGTATGGTTAGGTAGCTAGTGAAACAGGAGCTCCAGCTCTCCCTATCACCAGCATTCCCATTCCCTTCGGGAGTACTACCCTGTTCGGCCCGTGCAGCATGTCGGGGAGAGCAGGTGCAGATTGTTAAGTGTGAAATTACTGAACTTGCTGGTGAGTCTCTTGAGTGTGTGGAAGAGTTTTGTTATTTGGGAGACTTGTTATGTTCTGGAGGTGGGGCTGAAGCTAGCTCTGTGGCTAGGGTGAGAAGTGGTTGGAAGAAGTTCAGGGAGCTGTTGCCTCTCCTGACATTGACAGTCTCCCTACGTGCTAAGGGGTGTTTGTATTCACCATGTGTTAGGATTGTGATGCTTATACGATAGTAAAACCTGGGCAGTGAAGGAAGAGGATATTCGCAGGCTCAAACGTACAGAAATGACAATGATTAGTTGGATGTACAGTGCTTCCCTGAGTGCAAGGCCTGGGGGGGCTGGGTTTATGATCGAAGATTTGAGAGGTAGGATGTAACTGGAGTGTATTGGTGTTGTGATGAGGAGAGGTAGACTGAGATGGCTTGGGCATGTGGAGAGGATGGGGGATGATAATTGGGTGTAGAAGGTGAGAAGTGTTAATATTGGGGATGGGGTTGTGAGGGGTAGACGGAGAAAGGCGTGGGACAAGGTCATTAAGTGTGACCTCAGGGTTAAGAGACTGAGCAGGGAGGCTGCCATAGATCGAGCAGCATGGAGAGCCGCAGTTAGGTGACCAAGGCCGACACATGCAAGCATGTTGGAGCCTTCAAAAACTAAATGAAATGAAACGAAATTTAAAAATTGTTGGATGAAGTGGCGTGTGGTGTGGGAGCTTAAATGCAAACGATCAGACAGATATGAGTTTGGTGTGTATACGATGTGGATAGTTTTCTTTGTTGGAAAAAAGTTATTGATGAAGGAGCAGTAAAAATTCATGTTTTTGCCTTCAGTGCAATGAGTGTGGGAAAAAAAAAAGGAGGGGGGGGGACTTTGTGTGCGATGTTTGTTACGAACTGACAGTCTTTGGTTGAGAAAATTCGGATCTTACAATATGTGAAGACACTACATGTTGAGATACATGGTTAGGTAAGATAATTATGTGAGTTCAGTTCTTGTGAATTATAATGTCATACAAATTATTGTGCTTGGCTGACTTGCTTACTATTCACGATTACTGCATTCGTGTGTATCTGAGAAGTGAGAAATACGGAATCATTCCATGCTGATGATTCTTTTTAGCATTTTCTTCTCTTTATTGTTGATGACTAATGGCTTTCAAAAATAGCTTCGCACTGCCTTTTTTTTTTTTTTTTTTTTTTTTTTTTTTTTTTTTAATGAGTGCCAAAAAAGATTCCTGATGATATATGCCTGATGCTGGGTGGCCATTATTCACATGTTTTTTTAGGTGAAAAGTTTTTTGTTTGATTGGTAATGAGGACTTTCAAGAGGCTTAGTGACAATCCTTGGTGATTAAAATTTTTATGGGGAGTATTAGGGGGCAAAACTAATCGGTTAGGTTAGGTTAGAGTGCAGCATGCACTGATGTATCCAGTCGGTGAGATCGTATCTAAAGACACTGTCTTAGGCATAATTAGGCAGACGTATTTGTAATAATCTGTCTATAGTATGGTTTTAATGAAAAATATAGGGCCTCTGGAACCTAACCCCCTATTTTACGTGTAAATATATGTCACATTTTAGCACATGTTTGATTTTGCATGAGGTTCTGCATAACTTGTCTCGTGTTGTATGAAGACTCTACTGTATAGGATGCGTTTTTCAGCCTTGGGTTTGCCCCCAACCAAGTCTTAAACCCACCCACATGACCCTATATACAAGTTTAAAGCCAATCTAAATGGCCTAACAGCTGTAAAAGAAGCCAATGTAAAGCCTAACACCTGTAAATAAGTCACTAAAAGCAACAAATACCATCTGAAAATCATTAGAAATTGGTCAGAAAATATGAAACACCAATCATCACCTATTTCTTAGAAGTCCATGTTCGGTCCTTGTCATCATCCTTGCTATCTAGCGCAAGGCTAGGGGACGTGTGGTGCTCCCAAGCACTCACTTATCCTCCTCAAAGCCCTCAAACCCCATCTCTGGGGGAGGGTCAGAGGGGGAGGGGGGAAGCCTGGCGAGGTAGGGTGATAGTAGCTGGAGACTGATGCCCTGGCTCTGGGGGTGGCAATGGTGTGCGATGCAATGACTCAGGCAGTGGTGATGGGGTTTATGCGATGGCTCTGGGGTCAGCAGTGGAGTGCGATGCGATAAGAGAGGAGGTGGTGAGGGAGACAGCTGGAATGACTGGTGAGGTGGCGAGTGAGACTGCTGCGATGACTGACGAGGTAGCGAAGGAGACAGATGCAGTGGCTCATGTCGTGGTAAAGGAGACAGTGACAGTGGCTGAAGTGGTGTAGGAGAGGAAGGCTGGGGAGAGGAAGGCAGTGATGGAATGGCAGAGTGCCGCAATGGAGACATTGGTGACAAGGGAGACAGGGATTGGCTGGAGGTGAGGTCCAGCACTAGGGGCCGAGCACGTCCTCAGTGGGAGGGTGTGTCTCTGCTGGTTGAGGGGTGGGGAGATGCTCTGCTGGTCGAGGGCTGGGGAGATTCTCAGTTGATCGCTGGCGTGGCGGGGGCCCGTTTGAAGAAGGCAGTGATTGTAGTCTGCCTGGCTGCCTTCTTTTCCTCCAGCATCGTCCTGTACACCTTCATTCCTTCCTCCAACCAGTCAGATGCGTCCTTCCTTTGTCCTGGGACAGGGTCATGTGTGCACATGAGCACAATGACCTCGTCCACCTTGGTCACCATCTCCCTTAGAATTTTTACATTGAGGGCTTGTACTACAGGGATGACCTCCTCCTCCTGTGCCTCCTGATGTGCCCGCTGAATCTCCATATTGAGGAGCTCCTCATTGCTAAGCTCCTCCCTGTGGCTTTCCAGGACCTCCTCCACGTCCTCCTCGTCGACCACTCCGAAACCCGCCTCGTGCGACCTTTGAACAATTTCCTGCCGCACATGTTGCACCAGCAGAATTTGCATACCCTCGGGGAAGCTGTTGAAGGAGTGAACGCACTCCAGCCACAGCTTCCTCCACACACCATTTATGGTGGGCTGGCTGACTTCCTGCCATGCAGCAGTGAGGTTGTCTGTGGTGTGGCATATATTGTAGCCATTCCAGAACATTTCACTGTCGCCTTGTCATTGCTGTCACAGGCCCTCACCAACTGCTTTTGAGTACGGCAGAGGTAATACGCTTTAAATGCCGTGATCGCCCCCTGGTTCATGGGTTGCAACAAGGATGTAGTGTTCGGGGGCAGGAACACCACTTATATGTTGCTTGCCCAGTCCTTCATCGCAGGAGGGTGGCTAGGCGCTTTGTCTACCACCACAAGAAATCTGTTGGCCAAGTTCTTCCTGGAGGCATACCTCTTGAGGACCTGAGAGAGGTAGGAGTGGAGAGGAAACAGATGTCGTAAGTCAGCCGGGCCTTCTTGTTCAACTTCCAAATCACCCCTAAATTCTCCGTCACATACCCCACCGGAGCCCTGGGGTTCTCAGAGTGGTAGAGAAGCAGCGACTTCAACTTGAGGTCGCCCTCGGCATTGCGCCCCAGCAGCAGTGTAAGCCAGTCCTTTGAGGCCTTGAACCCTGGTGTAGACTTTTCCTCTGTTGCAAGGAATGTCTTTGAGGATATTGTCTTCCAAAAGAGCCCAGTCTCATTAAAATTCAACACCTGCTTTGCACTGTAGCCACCCTCCATGTTGATGCTCTTCAGCTCATCAGGAAACGCTGCCGCCGCCACCGTATCCACACTTGCCGCCTTACCATACATCTTCACATGGTGCAGGCTTGCCTGCCTCTTGAAGTGGTAAAACCACCCATGGCTAGCATTAAATGTCCCACAGTCATCATATCGTTCTTCTTGCACCGACTGTCTCTGAATAACTCTCTTAAGCTCGCCCATCCTGCATCGTGTTGCATCACCATCGTTATGCAAGCCATTACCGTAGTGTATTGTAACTGTGTATTAGCAGAGCCATGAGTAGAGTAGTGATACTAATCGTGTGTGGAGTGTGATTTTTTGTGAATTTTGGCCCAAAAAAGTGTGATCATGTCTGGTAAGGGCACTGCACATGGTGGTGCTAGTGATGGTGTTAGTGGTGACCCTAGTCGGGGTGGTAGGCGGCCTGCTAGTGTTGGTGCTGGTGAAGTTTCCACAAAGCGTGCTTGTAAAACTGTCTGTGGAAGTGAAGTTAGATATTCTTAAGTGCCACGACAAAGGCGAGGGTGCGTATCCCATAGCCTCAGCTCTCCACCTGGCCCAGTTGACTGTCTCCACCATTATCAGGAAGGGAGAGGCCATCAAGGCTGCCGCTGGGGAGGTTGCAATCTTGTCCGCCTCCCATATCACCCGCCATAGAGAGTCTATGATGGAGGAGCTGGAGTTGATGCTCTGCACGTGGGTAGAGGAGCAGAATGGGAGGAAGGCACCCATGAGTCAGGCTATCATTTGCACCGAGGCGCTCTTACTGTGGGAGGAAATAAAGGTGAGGTGGAATCCCTTCCTCTCTCTCTCTCTCTCTCTCTCTTACATGCAGTATCATATAATTATAGACTTTGATGTATCAACAAAAGTATTCTATGTTTTGTTTTATAATACATGGCTGCTCATTAAGCAAATAATTCCCCCTCAAACTGTTATATTTTGTGTCAAGCCAGTATGGCTGTTAGCTCCACCCACTGATTTACAGTTGGGGGGATGACATCAGTGGCTCATTATTTAGCCTAGTGGGTATGATTATATAACTTCTGCAGTATCTAGTTTCATTGAGGTCAATAAATCAGTATACTCGAAGATGGGAAGAAGTGTGCAGTGCCAAGAAAATGGTTGGATGTGATAACTGAATTTATTGGTATTGTGATGAGGAGGGGTAGAGTGAAATGGGTTGGGATTGTGAAGAGAATAGGGGATGAGATTTGGGTGTGGAAGGTGAGAGGTGTAAATGTCGAAGGTAGGGTTTCAAGAAACAGACCAAAAAAAGACCTGGGATGAGGTCATACTGTTTGATGTCAGGGATAAGGGGCTGAATAGGAAGGCTGCCAGAGGTCAGGCTGCATGGAGAGCTACCAGTAGGTGGCCAAGGCCAATACATGCAGGCATGTTGTAACCTTTATAAACAATACGGTACAATACATCAGAAGTGAAGTATGGAACTTTAGGAGGTAACATAACTGGCAAAGTATAGATTGGATGGATGAAGTATGAATAGATTCACTATTTACTTATCTGCCCACAGCCAGATGCCATAATCCTGTAAGGGGTGGTCATTTGTCTTTGAGTTAGTTGTTTTACAGGGATGGGCACCAACTCTCTGCCAACCCACTTGTTGACATGTAGAGAACATATGTGGGCTGGTTATATGATTACCACCCAGTGTTGTAAATGGTTTCCAGGCTTACAGGAAACCATCAGGTTTGTCATTCAGTTTAAAGCCACCTGTGATGGAAAGAACAGTATGGTAATAAAAAGTGAGAGGAAAGATAGGAGAAATAGGAAAAGAGGAGGGCAGATACAAAAAAAGAAGGATAAAGCTGAAGGCAGAAGTAGACAGTGCTACAGCAAGTGAGTGGATGTTGGTTGCCACCACCTATCAATGTAGATTTACATATACCCAAAACTGCATCCCTGTTTTTAACTCTGTACACTAGTTCGCAGAATGACTTGATCCCATTCATATTTATGATGTGCATCATTTGATGGGAAGAGAAAGTGTGGATAGTTTTTTAACCTATGAGGTTGTGACAAGATTTCAAACTGATGATTGATGGCTGAGTGATTGTTTGGTACCTTTCACTGGGTAAACTGTGTAGTAGTTCTTTTACTTTTTCTTTCTTTATTTTTGGATCCTACCACATCCCATCTCACAAGTATGTAATAAGTTTATGATGATGAGTTAATGAATGTGTGGTACATCTCACAGGACTTTCTTTTGATAATTCGTGTATTTTTTTTTTTTATATTTCCTTACTATTTGTAAATCTTGCCCTGTCCATTGTGTAATCATATAGAGAGTTTGAATTTTTATAAAGGTGATGATGGTGGTGATTATGATGGTAATGGTGGTGATGTGCAGGTAGAACTGGTGTGTAATTCTTAACGTCTTAATTGCAGGTACAACTTAGAAGCATTGGAAAAAACAACTGGAACCTTCATTCACGGTCACTTGTCAGAGGTGATTGAGGGTGAGGAGGTGCTTGAGCTTCCTCATGCCAGACTGGAAGATTTTCTCAGGTGTCCTGTAAGTAGTACCATAAAATCGATTCAGAGTCACTTATATCTTTAGTTCACCACATCTTACATTAGGTGACTGAAAACATTTGTATAGCCAAAAATGCAAATGATTTTCATGGAGCTTGGGTCATATTTTTTCACCTAATAGCATTTCTCCACCTTGCTCTGTTCTGCACCAACACTTTAGTAATGCCTCATTATCTGAGGTCAGCAGTCATAGCCTTTCTCCACCTCTCCATCAACAGCCTGATTCCTTATCACTTCTGCACCACCTCTCCCAGCTCCCCAAGTCCATCCTCTTTGCATGTCCAGACCATATAAGTCTCCTTTCTACATTCTGTTTTATGTTTTCCACTTGCAGCTGTCTTAGCTCTTCTGAAGCTATCCCGTCATCTGTTTTACTCGACATGTCCATTAGCTCAGTTTCGTGTCATTTTATTCTAATATCATTATAGGCTTACCCTCTTCTTCTGCTTCCTATGTTTGACTGCCATACTTTCATTATGACACACCTACTATAGGTACCACACACACCTTCCTTTTGATGGTCAGTTAGAACATTCGAGATGTCAGAATGAGTAACAGTTCTCTGAACTTTTTCCATCCAATTCACACCCTTCCAATGGCACTCTGTTTGGCACCACCCCATGCACTAATGATGTCACAAAGTTAGAATTTGTCTTTAGTCTCCAGTGACTCACTTCCTCTTACCACAGCTTTTATTGGTGTCTATATCATTGAATGGTGTTGGTATGCCCCTACATCTATTGCATTTGAATTCCACTAACAAAGTTCTCACACTCAGTAATAAATTCATCATCATCATCATCATCATCATCATCATCATCATCATCATCATCATCATCATCATCATCA
>JAGKTI010003067.1:48369-60700 GCA_018397915.1 Birgus latro | reverse complement strand
TCCCACTGGATGGTGGAGGCCAAAGAAAGTGCCAAACGCACTGCTTCTTTTGAACACGTAGGCGAGTCTTTTCGGAGGTCCACTGTGTCTTCCTCAAATCCTCTGGCGACTAACCGGGCCTTAACAGCAGGCTTTCCATTTTTCAGTTTTTCCATCACAACCCATCGAACCATTATGGCACCTTGCCCAACATCATCTACTTCCTCATACACATCATTATTTTGCCAGTTTGTAATCTCATTTTCCTAAGCGCATAATACAGCCTCAGAGTTGAAAAGAACAAGGATTCCTGCGTCATCATCAACCACTTCCCATTCGCTAAAATCCTTCTGCAAATCTATCCAATCAATGCTGCTGTCAGAGTCCCTCTTCAAATTGTAGTAGTGTTTGTACTTTCCAGTGGCCTTACCTGCCCAACTCATAATCCTTCCAGACACCAACTCTCCACTTTCTGAATGTATTCCCTTTATACGTTGACCAACAGCAACTTTGGGAGGCTGATTAATCGGAATAGAAACTGTGGGAGGCTCATCAATCGGAACCACACCATCTTCCGACTCATCATCTGGTGGATAGTCATTCAACACTTGCGAAGAATCGTCATTAGGCTTCTCCTGGACAACACTGTTCTTCTCATCACTGCTGACACCACTTTCAACTGTAGTATCTTGTTCTGGCGCATGCGCTAGACGACACATGTGCACTTGCACGTAGACACCGCTGTGTCTCACCAGAATTTGTTTCCCATCTCTGCCTATTACAATTCTGGGACCATGCCACTCATGACTGTCATTTCTTTTGTAGAAAACTTCATCTCCATTTCAGATGTCGTTTAAGTCACTCGAACGTACGTTGTGCCGCAGAGCCCTAGCCAAACGTTCATCTAATTCAGTCTTTATTAACTCCTGTCTTGCTAAATGAAGAGCGTTTAAGTTGTCTCTCACAATTTTCAATGGTGATGAAGGTTCCAAGGCTGGAGGATCATTTGCGTACACACTAGGCAGGCCAACATTTTGACCAAAAACAAGTTGGTTAGGAGAAAAGCCTGCGTAGTTGGTGAGAGCATTTCTTGCCGATAGTGCCCATGCCAAGGCCACATCCAATTCACACTGGCTATCAGCCATTATCTTCCTAACAATGTCACCAATGACTGCATTTTGACGTTCACAGACTCCGCTGCTCCATGGACTCTCTGCAGACATTGTCATGATCTTAATATTGAAGGCCTCTCCCAATGCTCGCATTTCCGCACTGTTGAATTCACAGCCATTGTCTGTAAGAATTTTTCTAGGTGAGCCAAACACAACAATCCAGCTCCGAAATATTCCTTTGATAATGGTGGGCGGACACTTATCCGCAATTACTATCGCATTACACATTACAATACCTGGTCACCAAATCAACAAAGACTAAGAAATAATGCCTTCCCCAAGCTTTCAAATCCATGGGTATGGCTTTGTTAAACTTAGGCGCCATGGGCAAACTGACTACGGGTCAAGGCTTGGCTTTCTTAAATCTGCAACAGACTGTACAAGCATCAGATACAGCTTTGATAACCTGCTCCAGTTCTGAACTTTTAATCCCCGCATCTGTGATCAGTTTAATTAATTTCGCCGATGTTGGGTGTCCAAATTGCCTGTAAAACTTCAAAGTCGTTTTTTCTACATCACCCCCAAGAGATGCCAGCGTGATTGTTTCACAAAATTCACGACCTAGTCATAAAGAAATTGGAAACAAGTAATGGCCTGAAGATGAGGACTTCAAATTAGTGATAGTTCCACAAATTTTGACCTGGTCACTTCCAAGGTTAATCAACATTTTTGCTTTTTTCATGGAATGTTTACTCAACAGCAAGGGAATATTGCAGTTCACAACATCAATCACAATGGTTGCACGCTTCTTCTCTTATAGCTTCACGTCCGTAATCAGTGAGCTCACTTAGATAGCAATTGATCCATTCAACTCCACATACAGTTGTAGAACACACTGTGTCTAGAACAGCACATCCCTTATATTCTTCTACTACAGTCTGTAACTTACCTCTACTAGCGGTATCATCTGCATAGCCTGTAAATAACGACAGACGCACAGTTGCAGAATTTTCTTCTCGACTGTCGTCATTTTCGTATACATCCGGACAGTCACGTGCCCAGTGAAATCTAGAATCACATACGAAACACCTCAATACCTTTCCGTCAGACCCAAGTGGGTTCTGCCTCCTGCCGGTGGATGAGCGCTGGGGAATTCTAGCAGATGCGGTTGAATATCGGCCACCACCACGACCTCGATCACGTACTGAACCCCCTCCTCAACATTCTCCGTCCTCGTAGAGTACCTCTGACATAAAATGTTTCCTCACCCCCAACTTCGTCACTCCAAAATACTGGTTCGCATTTGACCTCCCTGGCAGACACCAATGCATCGTTCTGCCCGCCAATTTCACCAGCAAAAATACAATTCAGGGCAGATTTCATGTTTTTGTATGGCAACTCAGTTATCGCGGACATCACTAGTTGTTGCTCACGGTCTGAAAGTTTGCATGCAGCTAAGAGCATAAAAGCCATCACAGAATTTGGCAGTGCCATGCTCTGCTTTGTAAATTTGAAATAAATATGCTCAAATTCTGCCACAAACTTACGAATGTTCATATCACCAGCTCTTCTGAAGTTGTACAATTCATAAAAAGCAGCAAACTGCCGACGTCCTTTGTCCACAAGAAATAAACTGTCTAATTTTTTCAGCAAGGTCTGAACACCATCCTCCTGCTTCAAATCAGCCGCATCAACCTCCGAAGATGCCATCCTCGCTCTTCCAGACAATGACAGGTGAATAGCTAAGGCTTGTTTTTCTTTTGGTAAGTCCGTCAGTTCCCTTACTCTCATAAGCAGAATCATTTTCAAGTTTTGGAGGCCACTTAGTCGAACACGACGCCATTATTTTCGAACTACGCTCTGCTACCAGTGTCAGAAAAGGCAAACCACACTCACCGGCCTCACAACGCGAACTGCCCGGGACCCCGGCTGCGTACCGTAGGACCCTTCCGGTGATGTCATCACTCGTGACTAAGCAGGTGTGCGCGCGCACACAAACACTAACAGCAATATGCACTAACACTGCCTACTGTCCTGCACACAGTAGCAGCATTAATCAAAGGACAAGAGCAAAACACTGGATCTGTAGGCTCCAAACCTTCCTTGTCCCAGCCAAACTTCTCTTTCAACAATCAGCTGTAATGCTCTCTCCATGCATCTTTAATATCCCCTCTGTTCACCACTACCCATCTGTCATCATACTTCACACACTGCTGACCTATGATATCGCTGTTCTCCCTTTTCATCTGATTTGCCACCTTAAATATCATATTCTTCCTTTCAACGTGATTTAGGTTATCAAATAAAAGTCTCTGTGACTCAGACTTCACCCTGTAATCCTCTTTTCTAGCCTTACACTTGGCAGCCAGGTATTACTCTTTGCTGACATCCTTTTTCCATTCCTGGAAAAGCTTTCTTTTCTCCTTAAATGCAGCTTCTACACCCTCATTCCACCACCAAGTTACTCTATATTTTGGTGGGCCTCTAGTCCATAGTGAATCAGCAACTCTCAAGAGGTTGCTCTTGAGGGCTATGTACTGTTCGCATACTAAGTGAATGGACTGTATTTAACTATTAAATATTTTCATCAATTTTTATAAGTGTTTCCTGGTTATCATTAGACTTTTTCTAACCTTGTGATTAGTTAGGTCTTAAATAGCTGGGTAAGTGCACCAAGCACAATGGGTATTTGGGTGAGTTAGAGGTCCTCCTACTGACAGTATAGGCTGCTTAAAAGACCAAGTAGCATAGAGACAATAAGTTTAAAAATGGATCTGATGGTGCTGACAGACTTTGCACTACTTCTAAGTTCTTCTGTCACAGACTTTTCCCATATCTGGATTTCTGGATATTTGGTGAATAACACAGTACCCGTATGTGCAAAAGTATTCTGCTCTAGACACAGGAAATCCTTCTACTGATCATTTCACTGTGTTTTTCTTAACCCTGCATAAGTAAACTATCAGTAACTAAGGGATACTATTGCAGCTGAATAAAATTACATAAGGATCTGTTGTTATTCTCAAAATATAGTTAATTTTCCTAACCTTCCTATGACAGAATTACATTTTCACACTTGGGAATGGGTTTGCAAAAATATCAGGTCAATATTCCACATAAATGAAGCAGTAAGTGTTAAATTAATTCATCATCACCATCACCATCATCTAAATCCAGCGCTGCCTCATGAGAAGCATAGGAGCCCAGGGCTAGGAAAGCTGCTCCTGACATTCAAGATGAGAGTGACCTGCCTCACTAATCCCTGAGTGGCATTACATAAGCAATAAGCCCTAACCACCCCTTGGATATAAATGTGCACCAGTTCAATTCAACTGAAGAGCTTAATTACCCACTAAATCATCAGGTGCCATAATTAGTTTATATGGTTACCACCCAGCATAGTAAATGGTTTCCTGTACACCAGGAAACCATTTGACTTGTCACTCACTGTACAGTCACCCACAGGCAGAAGAAGGTAGAAAGAATAACAAAAGAAGTCTAGAGTCACCCGTAGGCAGAAAAAAGAGAAAAGAATGAAGGAAAGAAAGACAGAAGAGGAAGTGAGGAATGAATGAAAAGAGGAAAGGGTAGTCACCAAAGAGCAGCACTATATCAAGTGAATGGATGGTAAGTGCCCTCACCTACTGTATATAAACAGGAAACAGAAAAAACAAGTTAATCATATTTATTCTCATCATGGATATTCTTGCAAATTATTGTATAACTTCATATTAACACTGGAGAACTCTAACTTTATCAAGCTTACATTTCACACCACAACCATTGCATACATCTATGTGGTCAGTATCTAGCTGTATAGTAAAGCCTTTTAAAAGCCTGGCATATACAGTTTTGGACATTATATTGGTATGATTATATCTTATTTCAATTTTTTTCTCTCATATATCCTGCCTGTTTGTTATTTTGGCATCCAGTATCTATCCACATCTGAAATAAATCCCATGATGGCAATGCTAGTTATGCAATTAAATAATCTTAGAACACTAGCTAAATTTGATTCTGATAATAGATTTGAAAAACAATATGGTCAGTCATATGTTAATCTAAAATAGATTTTTTTTTTTTTATATATGCAAGGAAGAAGGAACCAAAGGCCACAGGCCTGCATACTGTTCCTTCCAAGAAAAAGCAAAAACAATACAAAAGAGAGCCAAATTCAAGATCCGTTCATTCTGAGATGCCTGGACACACTGCGTTTGAAAGACTGGAGATCATAGGAAGTAGGAAATACAGACAGAAGAAGACAGTTCCAGAGTTGACCAGTTGCATAAATGAAGGACTGGGAGTAACGGTTAACTCTTGCATTAGAGAGTTGGACAGAAAAGGGATGAGAGTTTGTTGCTAGATGGGTACTACGTGCCCGTCATAGAGGTGGAGGGATGCAAGCAAACAGTTCAGAGGAACAGTGACCGTTGAAGTAGCGATAGAAGAGAGATAAAGATGCAACAGTGTGGCGAAGAGACAAAGGTTGAAGGGAATCAGTAAGAGGAGGAGAGTTAATGAGACGAAAAGCCTTTGACTCCACCCTATTGAGAAGAGCTGCATGTGGGGAGCCTCCCCACACATGAGAGTTGTACTCCATACACGGGCGAATAAAACCAACGTACAAGGTCAAAAACTGTGAAAGGGTAAAGAACGTTCGGAATCGGCTTAGCACACCTAATCTCTTGGAAGCAGATTTCACAAGAGATGTAATATGTTCTTTCCAAGACAAATCCCAAGAAAATGAAACCCCTAGCATGTTCAAGGATGTTGCAGGACATAACTGTTCATTATTAAACATTAGTGGGTAATCCTGAGGAAGATTCTGTTGGGTTGATAAGTGTAAGAACTGAGTTTTTGATTAATTAAAAATAAGATTATTTTTACCCCAATCAGAGATACGAGCCAAGTCAGACATTAGATGTGTCATAGCCTCATCCCTTTTTTGTTGAAGTAACTGCTGAGATGGACGTTGCGGAAACCGAATGGAAAGGTGAAGGGTGGAATCATCAGCATATGAGTGGATAGGGTTAGATGTACAGCTTAGATGGTCATTGATGAATAAAAGAAAGAGAGTTGGTGATAGGACAGAGCCCCGAGGAACACCACTGTTGATAGGTCTGTGAGAAGAACGATGGCCATCTACAACAGCGGCTATAGAACGGCCAGAAGGGAAGCTAGAGATGAAGGCACAGATAGAAGGATAGAAACCATAGGAGGGCAGTTTGGAAATTAAAGATTTATGCCAGACTCGATCGAAAGCATTTGAGATGTCAAGTGCAATGGCAAAGCTTTCGCCAAAGTCCCGAAAGGAGGATGACCAGGAGTCTGAAAAGTAGGTGAGAAGATCGCCAGTGGAGCGTCCCTGACAGAATCCATACTGACGATCAGAAAGAAGGTTGTGACAGGAAAGATGCTTTAAAATATTTCTGTTAATAATTGACTCGAAAACTTTTGAGACACAGGATGTTAAAGCAATTGGACGATAGTTAGAGGGTTGGGAATGGTCACCCTTCTTTGCGACTGGCTGAATGAGAGCAAACTTCCAGCAAGAAGGAAACGTACAAGTTGACATACAAAGGCGAAAGAGTTTACATAGGCAGGGTGCAAGCACAGAAACACAGTTTTTAAGGACAACAGGAGGGACTCCATCAGGCCCATATGCCTTGTTAGTCTTGAGGCCAGTGATGGCAGAAAATACATCAGCTGAAGAAATTTTAATGTCAGTCAAGAGGAAGTCAGAGGGGGGAAGTGATGGAGGAATAGCACCGGAATCGTCTAAGGTGGTATTGGAGGAGAAAGTCTGAGCGAAGAGATCTGCTTTATCAGTAGAAGAAATAGCTACAGAGCCATCAGAGTAGAAAAGAGAAGGGAAGGATGATGAGGTAAAGTTGTTAGAAAGGTTTTTGGCAAGGTGCCAGAAGGAACGAGAAGAATTCGAGTTGGAGAGTCGAGAACATTTAGCACGGATGAAATTATTTTTAGCAGCGCGAAGAACAGACTTAGCACGATTCCGGGCAGAAATATATAAAAGATGTGATTCAGGGGTGGGTTGGCTCCGGTACCTCTTATAGGCCCTCTCCTTGTTGTGGACAGCATTAGAACAAGCGTGATTAAACCAAGGCTTTCTTGCATTAGTCAGAGGATATGGGAAAGGAATGTATGCTTCCGTGCCCGAGAGAATAACCTCCGTAATGCACAAGGCACACTCAGATGGCTCCCAGCCATGGAAGCAATAATCATTCCAAGGAAAATCACAGAAGTACTGCCTGAGGGCCTCCCAATCTGCAGCTCCAAAGTGCCACAGGCGGCATTTCTTTGGAGGGTCCACAGGCCGTACCGGAGCGATAGGACAGGTTAAGGTAATAAGGTTATGATCGGAGGAGCTGAACGGAGAGAAAAGATTAACAGTGTAAGCAGAAGGATTAGTTTTTAGGAAAAGGTCAAGTATGTTGGAACTCTCTCCAAGGCGGTCAGGGATACGGGTAGGGTGCTGTACAAGCTGCTCTAGGTCATTATGGATAGAAAAGATGTAGGCTTGTTCACCAGGTGGATCAGTGAAAGGAGAGGAGAGCCAAAGATGGTGGTGAACATTGAAATCTCCTAGAATGGAGATTTCAAAGAAAGGAGAAATGGATAGAATGTGTTCCATCATAGAAGTAAGATAGTCAAAGAATTTTTGATAATCAGTAGAATTAGGAGATAAGTAAACAGCACAGATATATTTAGTCTGAGAATGACAGGAAAGCCGAAGCCAGAGAGTAGAGAATTCAGAAGAATCAAGTTCAGGAACACGAGAGCAAGATAGAGCGTTGCGTACATATATGCAACAGCCACCTTTGGCTTTGAAATAAGAATAGAGAAAGTAGGAGGATACAGAAAAGGATTTGCTGTCAGCTGCCTGTACTGTACAATATTTTATTCACACTGTCCCGTGTTAAAGACAAATTAGCTATCTGGAGACAAAATATGTACTTAGCAACAGATCTGCCATACAAATACTGATCTATTTATAATGAAGATGGAACTCACTGAACTTCATCCAATTTCCCATTTTTTGATGGGAAGTAGAAATCCAGTTACACTTCTATGATTTATTTGGGGACATGGATCAGCAGAAAATGAAAGCCCCATGTACCATTGTGCATTATGAGATATGAGACAGACTGCTTTTAATGGACATACTGGATGATGGAAATGTTGCATCCCTATGTCACTACAAACTGAGGAGTCTGCACCCACCTAACTTATATTTACTCTTGCAATAATTACTAGTATGTACAATTAGCAGCCTTTTATGGCATGCAAAAATTTCTGGTACATGAAATATTTTCCATAAAGTGCTTAATTTACTTGAGGTTTCTGTGACATCTTACCAGAAAATCCTTTATTTATAAAAATCGTATTCAGTAAAAAGTACCGAGAGAATCAGAAAAACCAACTCTCACATTACTGAATACCATGAGACATTCAGGTAGTGAAGGCTGCACATGAAAGCTTTACTGTACTAGGTTTACCAATTCACAGCTTCTGGAACCCTGGCTCTACTTCAACCCCTATACACCGAAAATAGCCTTTTTTCAAACCTTATTATCTGGGAAAGTAAAGCAGTTAGGGAAAAAATTAAAGACCATATTACTCACCAACTCTTCTTCTTGTGAATGAAAGCATCCTCAGGTCTGGTGGTGGTTGCGTCAATGAGTATGGACGTGAAAATGAGTAACTTTTGGTGCTCGAAGCAGGATGTCGTGTGCGCAGCCCCGACGCTCTCATAGTGATAACTATTCCATTAGCAGAAAAACAAGGCAAAGTGGCGTCCAAGGCGCGCCCTATGGCACTAACACTGTACCCTTTCCTAGTATCCTTGGGAAGAGGCTTGACAGAGGTGGATGAGGCAAGGGCTACGCATGAGGTGGGAACAGAATCGGACCAGGAGGTTTCAGAAAACATCGTTCTGCACCTAGCTAAGTCGCAGAGAAGACTGAGGTACGCTTGCATCAGGTAAGTTGCATCTCTCCCTACCCTCTGGTAACAAAATTAACCACTAAACCGCAGGCCGTCACTTTTGTGACACTCGGTGGCGATGGCTCGAGCAGTGGGCCGTCAGTTTCGTCCCTCTGTTTTCTTTTTAAGTAGCCAGGGCTGTCAAGATATAAATATATATGAAAAATCTTAGGAGAATCCTGAGTGGTATTTTTATCACTCAGGCTAGTTTTGGCCAGTATTTTTAAAAAGTAAGTCAGAGCGTGAATTACCACCGGTGGGAAGTGCCAGGACCGCCTACCACAACCCCGCGGGTTAGGGGTTAAATGGCGACCAATTCAAACAGTGGCGGGAATACATTTGTGGCTCCTCCTGTCACCCGATGGACTCTGTCCACCCCTCTTGCGCTGAACTATGCTGTCACCCGGCATGAACGGGCTAAAGCTGTCTAAAGCAATATACAGGTAAATTTACAATAAGTAAAACAATATTACAAAAGTGGCACCTGTTGGTATATAAAATCTGAAATTGCAGTTGACACTGTTCTGAACTTCATTTTAATTTTGATTTTTCACTATATAAACTATATTATCTACACAAAGTATTACCAAATATACCTGTGTAATTTATCGCTTCCCCAGTGCTTCTTCAGAACCCAGCGTATTTGACTCCATACAGTTGGTTGACATTAACCTCACCCTTACCACTGAAAATACCATTATGGGTGATTTTAACATGGAATGTAAAATAGTTACTGCATTCTGCCAGAACTGCCATATTGGTCTAGAGTGTGAGGTGTTTGCAGAATAGCTTAATCTCACGCAATTGGTAAAACAACCATCTATACTTCTTCTTTTTTTAAGCTGATGAGCCACTTTCGTGAATGTGGCACCTGCGCACTCCTGTCGCGTGATTGGTTGGTTTCAGTTTCATACCTGAAGTATCATATTTCAAAAAAACAATACTGTATCGTATATTCCAATTCTCATAAATGCTGTTTTGCATAGTCACTGTACTATACAAACATACATGAAACGAGTATGCATCTGTGCCTCACCCAAATGGAAAATGAATTTGAGGAAGTTGAATCTGAATTGAAATATTTATTGTTGTAAAAGGTACAAAGTTGTTGCATCTCCCAATATTTTTTAACAAAATAAACGCATTTGAGTGCGTACGTGCAAATAAAAGGTATCTTAATATTGAGGCACTTGTTACATTAGACAATAGTACCATTCTAAGTAAATTAGCAGTTTTGTCAGCAGTAAAGTGGTGGCAGTGGGGAAGCGAATGGACAGTCACTACAGAGCAGGGAGAGGGGGGGACACGAGAGATGGCCAGACGAAAAAACAAGTTTTCTCGTCTCGCAAGATCTCAGACTTTATTGAGGATCACACCTACTCCATTGCTTTGATACCTTCGCCCAAATTATTGGTAAGTAGAGCAATCCCTCCACTATCCGTTGTAATAGAGCCCAATTCATGACCGGAAAGTGGTCTTGTTCGGATAGTGGCCCTGAAGCTCCAGGACCAGTCATTCCCGACCCTAACCTAACCTAACCTAACCTAAATCAGAAAACCACCTACCTACCTCCCTACTGGACATGCATAGCACTTATTTAAGGCCCCACCCACATAAACAATGGCCACACAAAGCATGAATTAATTGAATTTTAACCAAAAAAATGATGATTTTGAGATGAGTAAGACAGAGGTGTTCACCAGCTGACTAGATAGTGAACATGTGTAAGACACATGGCAGTCACTAAGAAAATCACACTTTCTCACATCTTATGCACTAAAATATGGGATACAAAGCATGAAATAAATAAATTGTTACCAGAAAATGATGGTTTACAGGTGAGAATGCCAGAGATGTTCACCAGCTGACTAGATAGTGAATGCATGTAACAGACATGGTAATCACTGGGAAAATCACCATTTTCACAGCCTGTGCACTCAAATATGGGACACAAAGCATGAAGTAAATAAAATGTAACCAGATAATAAGGATTTTGAAGTCTATCTATCTATCTATTGCCAGATGCCTCAATCCCGCATGGAGTGGCCACAAACAAATCGCCTCCATGTCACTCTGTCCCCCGCCATTTCACTACCACGCTCCCAACTCACACCCCCATCTCTCATATACCTCTCCACTCCATCCCTCCATCTCATCCTTGGCCTCCCCCTCCCTCTCGCCCCCTCCACCTCACTCACATACACTCTCCTCGTCAGTCTTTCACTCTCCATCCTCTCCACATGCCCAAACGACCTTAACATGTTTCTCCTAACTCTTCCCATCACGTCAACAACCCCACCACAACCCTCCTTCACTTCCTCATTTGTTAGTCTGTGTCTCCATGTGACTCCACATGCTCCTTTCAAATAACTCATTTCCACTGCCCTCACTCTTAACTTCTGTCCTTCCAACAGGGTCCAAGCTTCACTTCCATATGTTAGAGTTGGTATCACAATACTGTCATGTAACAACTCTTTCACTTCCATGCTCACTTCCCTATTTCTTATCACTGATTTCAACGAACCAGCAACCTTCCTTCCCTGCTGCACCCTTTCGAGCACTTCACCCTCCAGACTTCCATCCTTACTCATCACATTGCCCAAGTATTTAAATTCACTCACATTCTCCATATCCTTCCCATCCAATCTCACTGTACATTCACTGGCTTCACTTCTCTCAAAGACCATCACTTTACTCTTCCCTACATTCACCTTTAGATTCCGTTCACCCTCCAGACTTCCATCCTTACTCATCACACTGCCCAAGTATTTAAATTCACTCACATTCTCCATATCCTTCCCATCCAAGCTCACTACATATTCACTGGCTTCACTTCTCTCGAAGACTATCACTTTACTCTTCCCTACATTCACCTTTAGATTCCGTTTCTTACACACTCTCCCAAACTCATCTACCAAGCCTTGCAGCTCCCCTTCGTCTTAACTCAACAACACAGTATCATCTGCAAACAACAGTACAGGGAGTTTCCAAACACTGCCCTCTCTCACTAGGGCCACTCCAACATCCACTGCCTGACCTTGTATCTCTTTTATAACCCCATCCATGTACAGATTGAACAACCATGGAGACATGACACATCCTTGTTTCAATCCAATCTTCAAATGGAAAGATTCACTCAGTTTGCCATCCACACACACTGCAGCCTTAGCATTCTCATACATACTCTTCACTGCCTTCAACAACTTCCCATCCACTCCATATATTCTTAATAC
>JAGKTI010003067.1:25167-41722 GCA_018397915.1 Birgus latro | reverse complement strand
GATTATGGAAAATATTTGGCAGTTGACAGTGTACTGTACTTATATGTCCGTGGTGGAGGTTGTTTACCCCACCTCTAAAGCTCTGACAGTGGTGAAAATGCTCTTGAAGCATTTACACTAATCCAGTGTTGAACTGCACTTAATCCTTAGCACTGTGAATTATGACTGTTTAGCAAAAACTCATGGCAGTTCAAAGACAACTGCCGGAGTGGAGGGGGAGACGACCGTGAGAATGGAATGTAAACACAGCTGTTTGGCGCCGCGTGCCAAATTCAAACTTATGGGTCAGAAAAAATAGGATTTTTTTTGGATTTTTTGCAACTTTTTGGCATCTTTGGGTTTCAGACATCACCCTACGATGTCTGAACAGTGGTGTAACCGGATAGTGGTCGTCCGGAAAGTAAAGGGATTACTGTCTATGTATCCGTAGGTATATATATGTATTTATTTATCTGATATGCAACAACTCTGTACCTTTTACAATAAATATTTCAATTCAAATTCAGCTTCCTCAAATTCATTGTCCGTTTGGGTGAAGCACAGATACATACTTGTTTCATATATGTTTGTATAGTACAGTGACAATGCAAAACAGCATTTATGAGAACTGGAATATAAAGTACAAGTGTTGTTTGCAGTAATCTCTCTACTATCCGGACGTCCACTATCCGGAAACATCACTAATCAGACATTGTAGGCTGTCCGACCCCCCAAATGCTCCCAAATTTGAAAAAAAACGAAAAAAATCCAATTTGGGGGGACTGCGTCAGTTTGAATTTCCCGCGCGCACCGACCAGCTGTGTTTTCGCTTCTCCCACCTCTCTCACGGTCTCATTTCCCTCTCAGCTGCCGGCTCGTCAACTTGCCCTCAACATGGCTCCTGAAGTGCTTGGTTTTGTAGTGATTCCCTACCTCCCGCAGGGCTTGCTGCTGCTCTGCACCTTCTTTATCGTGTGTGTGATGATGGTCCCGCCACTTGAGAAGAGGGAGAAAATGGTGTTGACTCTGGAGAAGAAACAGGAGATATTGGAGAAGGTGGACGCCGGGTGGCCGACATCACGGATCCTCTGTGAATTCAACCTCCCTCGCTCCACTTTGTTTGATATCAAGAGGTCCCGAGACAAACTACAGCAGTACACGGCTGATTTCGCTTAGAAAACCAGACGGAACGTGGACAGGAAGATGATGTTTACTCCTAAGTATGCAGACACTGACCATTCCACGCTCATCTGGTATCGACAACAATGTGCTGCTGGTGTGTTGGTACATGGAACGGAGCTGATAGCTGCTGCCGAGAAGTTCGTAAGGCTACAGGACACCCCAGACTTCAAGGCACCTGAAGGTTGGCTCTTCGTGTTCAAGTTACGGCACGGACTTACCAACCGTAAGGCCCATGGCGAAGCTCTGGACGCTACCGACGAAGGAATAGAAGAGTTTCGGCAGAAGGTAAAGGGCTTGATTGACAGGGAGGGCTTCACTCTCGGTCAAGTCTACAACACTGACGAAACTGGCCTATTTTATCGTTCAATTCCCACTAACACTCTCGTTGAGGAGACGGAGAAGCGTGTACCTGGCCCCAAGCTCTCCAAGCAACGGGTGTCTGCTTTGTGCTGTGCAAATGCTAATGGCATGCACCGGCTCAAGCCCGTTATTGTTGGCCGTGCAAAGCAGCCTCAATGCCTTCGTGGGTTAATGGATGTCCTTCCTGTCGTGTGGTATCATTCTCTGAAGGCTTGGTTCACAACTAAGATCTTTAGAAATTGGTTTCACCAATACTTTGTCAAGGAGGTCATTCATTATCAGATGGAGACACTGAAAATCCCACGCGACCAGGTAAAGGCCCTCCTGATTCTAGACGATGCACCTGCGCATCCATCTGAGAAAGAGTTGGTGGCTGAAAATGGCCGCATTAGGTTTCTGTTTTTGCCACCTAATACTACTGCTCTCATCCAACCAATGGACCAGGGAGTGATTGTGGCAGTGAAGAGGCTCTACCGACGGAGGTTTTAGGACGAGGTGATGGTTGTCTACGAGGACGAGGACGATCGCAGGGAAGGACGAGACATGCGAGGACAAAAAACTGTCGAAAACCTTCGCCGATACAACCTCAAGTCTGCCATCTACGACTGGGCCAGTGCATGGAAGGAAGTCTCTGTCAAGACTCTAGAAAATGGTTGGTCTCGGCTGCTTCACAGAAGTGATGGGGTGCACGATTTTGTAGGTTTTGACGTGGATGACTTCCATGCAAGGCTTCATGTGGGTGGAGACAATGTGGATGTCGACGAAGTGCGTGAGTGGTTGGATGACGACGAGGGAAATCCTGGGTATCAGATCATGTCTGATATCGAGATCGCATCTACTATTGCCGGTCCGAGTACCCAGCAGGAAGATTCCGACGAGGACAGCGACGATGATGCGGACTCCTCACGGCTTGCCACTACTCCAACCATCCCCAAGCTGAGTGCACTCCGGGAACATGTGGAGTTCGTCCTTGACTACCTAGAACACCCGGACTGCGACAGAGAGATGGGGCCCTTGGGACTTGTGGATGAAGTGTGAGCTTTCAGGCAGCGCATCATTAATCGTCAGAATCGTAGTTGCTTGCGTCAATCAACCATTGACAGTTTTTTCAGGCCGGTCAACCCTGCCCTCGTCAACCCTCACTCCACACCATTATCTCACCAAGACAGGCCTTCTAGCTCCGGGCCACAGCCCAGCACATCAGGCACAGCAGAGTCGCCACTGGATGTGAGTTTGCAGCTGTCTTCTGAGTCCTCTGCAGTGGATAGCTTATCACCACGTCCCACCAAGGAGCCCCTACGCCACCTCTGTCAGCTCATCTCAGACTCTGACAGTGACTAAATTCTCCAGGACTCGTCACTAGACCACACGGAAATTTACAGCTGTACAGTGTAGTGAAGTGATGTGATTGTGAAAGGAAATGTTGTGGGAAGAGCTGGTGAGAAGTGCTGGTGAGTGTAAAGTGCAGCGGAAGTGCCAAGGATTCTATGAATTCCTGCAGGTGTCTCAGGTGCACGTTCTTACTGTCAGAGTCTGAGATGACCGAGCGTGTTATACATCAGGACGGCGGTATCATTCTCGTAAGTACCCTAACTTCATAAAAATTCCTAGTTTTGTTCTTCCCATATCATTAATCTCATGCATAGACTGTGTGAAAGATAATTCATCAAAATTCCTTGTTTTGTTCTTCCCATATCATTAATCTCATGCATAGACTGTGTGAAAGATGATTTCCATAATGATTTTCATGTCTAACCTGTTTTCAGCATGCTGTAAAGTGGTAAAAAATTCCCATAAATGTAAATCATAACTTCCTGCTTTCAATTTATTTTTTCACGCATGGTTTTTAAGTGCACCAGCTGTGAAAAAGGTGAATGCCACTGATTTGTGTTAAAGATGATTTCCATAATGATATTCATGTCTAACCTGTTTTCAGCATGCTGCAAAATGGTAAAAAATTCCCATAAATGTAAATCAAAATTTCCTGCTTTTAATTTTATTTTTTTCATGCATGGTTACCACTAGTATTTATTTTATTTATTTTTTTTTTTAATGTGTAACTGAGACACTGAAAAAGTTCAGCAAAGGAGGATGGTCAGGAACAAGCCCTGAGGGCTGATGAAACGGGAGCTCCAGCTCTCCCTGTCATCAGCTTTCCATCCTCCCTGGGAGTACTGCCCTGCTCGACTGGTGCTACAGTCTCCTCACCCTAAAAACAGAGGAGGGGGTCCCTAGTCCCCTCACCCTGCCCCTTTTAGTCGCCTTTTACGACACGCAGGGAATACGGTGCACCAGCTGTGAAAAAGGTGAATGCCACTGACTTGTGTGAAAGATGATTTCCATAATGATTTTCATGTCTAACCTGTTTTAAGCATGCTGTAAAGTGATAAAAAATTCCCATAAATGTAAATCATAATTTCCTGCTTTTAATTTAATTTTTTCATGCATGGTTACCACTAGTATTGAAGTGCACCAGCTGTGAAAAAGGTGAATGCCACTGATTTTCATGTCTGGCACCTAAACAAAGCTGCCAACTCAGAGAACAGCTGTGCCTAACTTACCTCAAATTCATCCTTTTTGGGTTAAATTTAAATGAATTCATGCTTTGCGTTCATTATTTTAGTTCACTAGCTGTGAAAAAGGTGAATGCCAGTGAATTTCATGTCTGGTCCTAACCTAACCATTTTTCTGGTAACAATTTACATCATTTACTGTATTTGATGCTTTGTATCCAATAATTTAATGCATAAAATGTGAGAAAAGATGATTTTCATAGTGGCTGCCATGTCCAATACTAACTTACACTAAGCTGTCAACTCAGTGAACACATATGCCTTACTTAACTCAGATTCATCATTTTGGGGTTAAAATAAAATGAATTCATGCTTTGTGTTCATGATTTTAGTGCATAAAAAGTGAGAAAGGGTGATTTTCATAGTCATTTCCATGTCCGATACTTACTTACACTATGGTGGCAAGTGTGAGCACCTATGCCTTACTCACCTCTAAATCATCATTTTTTGGTTAAAATTCAATTAATTCATGCTTTGTGTGCATTATTTACGTGAAAGGGGACCTAAATAAGTGCTATGCATGTCAGGTAGGGAGGTAGGAAGGTGGTTTTCTGATTTAGGTTAGGTTAGGTTAGGGTCAGGAATGACGGGTGCTGGAGCTTCAGGGCCACTATCCGGACGAGACCACTGTCCGGACATGCTTTTGGCTCTATTACGTCGGATGGTGGAGGGATTACTGATCCTTCAGGTATGAAATTGAAACCAACCAATCACGCGGCAGGAGTGCGCAGGTGCCACATTCACGAAAGTGGATCATCAGCTGGAAAAATATCGAGTATAGAATACCATATCATCCTGACCATAATGAGTATCTCCTGGACCTATTCCTGACAAATAATCATGATGAATACACGAAGGAATTACTGTCGCCACTTGGTACCTCTAATCACAGTCTCATCAAAGCCTCATTATCATAGTCAGTTCCTCAAAACCTCTTCATTCTGGACCTATCAGGGTGACCAATGGCAGTCTGATAGGGCAGACTGGGATGGATTTATAAATTATCTTGCTGATATTCCACTGTTGTTTGCAGATGATACTGTGTTGTTGAGTGAAGACGAAGGGGAGCTGCAAGGCTTGGTAGATGAGTTTGGGAGAGTGTGTAAGAAACGGAATCTAAAGGTGAATGTGGGGAAGAGTAAAGTGATGGTCTTCGAGAGAAGTGAAGCCAGTGAGTGTACAGTGAGATTGGATGGGAAGGAAATGGAGAATGTGAGTGAATTTAAGTACTTGGGCAGTGTGATGAGTAAGGATGGTAGTCTGGAGGGTGAAGTGCTCGAAAGGGTACAGCAGGGAAGGAAGGTTGCTGGTTCGTTGAAAGCAGTGATAAGAAACAGGGAGGTGAGCATGGAAGTGAAAAAGTTGTTACATGACAGTATTGTGATACCAACTCTGACATATGGAAGTGAAGCTTGGACCCTGTTGGAGGGACAGAAGTCAAGAGTGAGAGCAGTGGAAATGAGTTATTTGAGAGGAGCATGTGGAGTCACATGGAGAGACAGACTAACAAATGAGGAAGTGAAGGAGCGTTGTGGTGTGCTTGAGGACGTGATGGGAAGCGTTAGGAGAAACACGTTAAGGTGGTTTGGGCATGTGGAGAGGATGGAGAGTGAAAGATTGACGAGGAGAGTGTATGTGAGTGAGGTGGAGGGGGTGAGAGGGAGGGGGAGGCCGAGGATGAGATGGAGGGATGGAGTGGAGAGGTATATGAGAGAGGGGGGTGTGAGTTGGGAGCGTGGTAGTGAAATGGCAGGGGACAGAGTGACATGGAGGCGATATGTTTGTGGCCACCCCGTTCGGGATTGAGGCGTCTGGCAATAGATAGATAGATAGGTTTTTCTTCTCCAGTGACATCAATTATACCCAATCCCACATTAGTGACTTAATACAGGCTGGTATGGAACTGTTCATACCCACTCAAAAGTTCACTAAAAGATCAGACTCCTCAAAATGGTTTGATAGCAATTGTGCTAGACCAATGACCCAAAAGTCCTTAGCATGTAACCCATGCATAAAATAAAAAACATGACCCACTCAGATCTTAAAATTGCTAGAAACAATGCAAAAGCAGTAATAAATCTCGCTAAATCAAACTTTCTTCACGACCAAGCATCCAAACTATTAAAGAATCCTACTGTAATGACAACAGAATATTGTGGTCAACTCTCAGTTCTTTCTATAATAACTTTAACAAGTCATCACCCATTCCCCTACTATAATTTTCAGATGGTAACACTATAAATGACCGTGGTAAAGTGAACATCCTTGCTAGAACGTTTGCCAGAAATTCTGCCTTAAAGGAAGTCAGCCAGAACGTCCCTGTACTAGAACCTAACTCCCCTGAAATTGCTCAAGATACAGACTAGATATGGAAAATCCATCCTAGACAATTTACCAACCAACAAAGCTCCAGATCCAGATGGAATTCCTCCAGTTGTATAGAAAAAGTGTTCCCAGATTTTTTTTTTTTTTTTTTAATGTGTCCGACTCTGGGCGTAGGCTTCACAGCTTGCTATCAAGGCCCAGCGGTCCTCCTACAATCTGTTCCTGTTCTAGCAAAATTATTCAGACTACGCATATGTACTTCTTCATTCTCTAATTCTTGGAAGGATTTTTTTTATATTTTTTTTATGTGACCAACTCTGGGCATAGGCTTTACAGCCCGTTATCAAGGCCCAGTAGTCCTCCTACATCCATACACCTTCACATGTCACCACTTTGGCGCTAACACCCACCGTCCGTATTGAATACATGCTAGGGCTGTCTCATACAGGACTGGTGTACAGGACTGGTGTATTGGTATTAGCGGGGGTACTTTTACGACATGTCGGCGGGTCGTCTGGTAGATCAGTAAAGTCTGCTTTTCAAGAAATTCAAATCCTTAAACTGTTCCCTGCCACAGTGGGGATTCGAACCTGGGTCCATTAGGACTGCAGGCCAACTCTCTACTGATCCGGCCACCGCCTCCCCAATATCCACCCAATTCAGAAGAAAGGAAGTTCCTCTGACCCCTCTGCTTAAAGACCAATGGCTATCACATCTTCTCTTGGTAAAGTACTTGAGATTTTTTTTTAATAACAGAAAAGAGCAAGGAAAAACAAATGAAAAAAAAAATAATAATCCGTACACCAGAGTACTGGCATCCTCCATTAATAAAATATCTGTAGCAGTTGGACTTAACCTGCCGAGTCCCACCAACGTACGATGCACGTCGCTACTTTTTTCTGTGGACGGACCCATCGACGTGCATCGTACGTCACTCAATTGCAAGGCCCATTGTGTGCACATTTTTCAACATTCACGGGTGATTTTTGGTAGGCATATGTGGGAGACCTTCCTCTACCTGCTGTCAAGTGGGTATACTGCCGGGCCCCACCTAACTCCCCCTCCCTCCCACACTGGGCAATTCACCTGTTAGCAGTAACCTGGTCAGTAAAGGTATGTTGCCCCACGGTCTCTCCAATGACGAAATTCACAGTGAAAGTGATTCCTGAGGTGGAGGACAAAGAAACCAAGAAGCTAGAGGTAGAAACAGACAGAAGTGACGAGGTGGTAATGTCATAAAGGAAGGTGCCATATACTGGGGTTTTGGGTGAGTGAACAATGCCTTTATCACCTATTTTATTGTGTGAAAACCAATATAGACTTGCACTACACATAAATTCTTACCAAATAAATAAATAAATACGTAATTTAAAGTAGCTTGAATTAGTTAACCCTACCATAGTTTGTTTTCTTTAGCCAGGTACCCTGAAAAAGAAGGAAAATGTAAGGCTAAATGACACCTGTATCAACATTTTTAACCTCAGGAGGGCGATTTCTCTATGAATTTTCGATGTTTCTCACCAAAAGCGGAGGTTTGAGCTGGGTAAAAAAACGGTCGGGACTGGACGGGTTAAACAGCTGTAGGTTGAAGTTTTTTGGGAAAAAACTCTGGAGAAGCGAGTTCCAGAGTGATGCAGTTTGAGGAATAAAAGAATTCTGATAGGCAGAAGTTATGCAATATGGCAGTGTGACATTCCAGGCATGATCGCTACCAGATGCCCGTGTAGCACGAGGGAAGGCATGAAGAGGTGGCACAATGGATGCAACTTTGTCTGCGCACTTGCCATAAGAGTATCTGTAAAATAATGCAAGGGAGACAACATTTCTTCTTACTTGTAGGGGAGGTAATTTATTTATAATAGCAAGGTTATTGATAATTCTAACAGCTTGGTTCTGAATTTTGTCTAGTTGTTTCAGTGCAACCTCTCCACAGCTACTCCAGAAGAGTGAGCAATATTCAAGCTGAGAGTGCACATGACTTGTATAAATTATAGCTAACTGCTCGTCAGTGAAGAAGTTACGGACTCTGTACAAAAATCCAAGTTTCTCTGAGGCAGTTTTAGTAAGTGATCTGATATGAGAGGTCCAGCTGAGGGCATTGTTAAGATTGTAATTAATAAGCAAATAGTTATATATCTTGAATCCATCAACTAAATTAGTGATAGTAAGTATGGTTTTCACCACGAAAGATCCACCACTGACATAATCTCCTGACTCATACCATCAATCAGTCAACTGACCAACATGGAGAAACTCAAGCTGCAGCCCTTGATATTTCTGAAGATTTTGACAGAGTGTGTCACTGTTCCCCGCTATCTAAACTCCTTTGCTATGGCCTATCATCTTTTGTTCCTCTGATTTCCTCATATGTCAGTGAAAGAAAGATAAAAGTAAGTGATGTATTGTAATGCCATTTTTCTTACATATAAGTAGCATAAGAGTAATTTAAGTTAGTATAAGTATAGTTTAAGTATATGATGTATGTAATTTATATTAGGTTATGTAAGTGATAAGTGTGTATTCTGGACCATGTTAAGATATTGTAAAGTGTAAAGTGGACTTTGTAAATCATATTTTGGGCTTGATTTTACTAGTGGAAGCAACTGGTCAAGGAGACGGGAGCATCTGGTTTCGATAGAATGTTACAGAAAGTTAATTTGGAACTTATATTGGCGAAGAGTCATATTTACAACTAGAATTAAGATTTTTTGTACTTGGGCTGTGTTTGCTGTATTGTTCTACTGAATAACGTTGTCTAAGAACTTAAGTAAAGCCAGACTACTGATTATTGTCATAGATGACCGCGAAAATTAATTTATTTGGCATAGACCTCAGTTGTTGCATCATGTTTTGTGGCGCCGCAGAACCAGAGAGAAATTGTATCAAACCATGATTTCAGGCATCGTATGTTAAATTGTTAGACCTATGCTATTGCCACAAAATTTAAATCATCATGAGTCATATTTTTATAAGTAGAGTAATGCGTACGTTTTTATTGCAAATTCTGGTGCGATGATAAAACCTGGAGACTGTAACGTAACTGTTTGTAGTCAGAACCAGACACAGAAGTCGGAGCGGATGTTGGCGGGTGCTGGCTCTCGCGTGCCCACCAAGCGTCACTCTCCAGTAGGACTTCATTATGTGTGTGGACGTTTCAGGTAAAGCTCCGAGTATTTACAGTATTTCTCCCTTGTACATCATCATACTTAGTTGTCGATATAACTATATTTAAAGTAAGATATCTGATCATATTATCAAAATCCTATGTCTCTCCAGTAGGACTTCATTGTGAGTGGGCGCTCGTTTCCAGCTGTGTCGGCAAGCGGTGTAGGATCACGGAGTCAGTGTCGGCTAACGTGTCAAGAGTCATTCAACATTGAGTGCCTGAAAGCCCTTTATACTAATTTTCACATAGTCTATTTCCAATGCACAGTATAGTCAAAGTCGGTTGGTCCACTTAGTAAGCCAATTATTTATAAAACAAATGTAATATGTTGGTTAAAGGTGTCAGAGGCAGAATAGTGTATTATCCCGCCGTGTGGGGTGCTGCGAGCGCTGAGCTGTATTCTATCATAATTTTGGTTTATGTATATTTTTCCTAGATATGTTATGTGGTGTGCCCAGGTAAAATTAAGGTTGATTTCTTTAGAATTGAAGTAAACAGTGTAACACGTTGTAACTGGGTATCACTACGAGTCCATGTGAGACCGTGGTGTGGTTTATGGGAGTTACCCCTATTGAAGAAGTTTTCTATGATGTCGTCGGGATGTGGTATTATCATGTAACGCGTTAGACGGGACAGATGAATTATAATCTGTGTGGAATAGTTCTTGCATACTCTCTATCAAATATTCTGGCGTAATAGAGACTAATGATTTATTAAGATCTAGTAATTAAATCTTGCTTGAAACTATTTCATTTTGTGTAATTTAAGGTTAATAATATAGATAAGTTAATTAGAGTAAAAATGTGTTTGGTTATAATCCTATGGGGTAGTATAAGTATAGACTTGAGTGGCCCGCAAGGCATGTTACATCTAAAGAACCATGCCCTCCTATAGAATTCTCACGCTACAATGTTATTGCCGTAGGCCTAAGTCCCTCTTCCATTGTACGGGACTAAATCATAAATAACGTTAATTTTTTTTTTCCCGGCAACTGCTGGGTGGTGGCAGCGATACCAAATACTTTAATTATTAATGAGGCCTTCATGATGTTCGGGCAGTAACAGAAAATTCCCTATAGTATCAAAATTCTATTATTACACTGGTGTTCAAATCGGTGGGATTTTCTCAGATTTCAAGAGTGCTAAATTTTGTGCACTACAGTATATCCCAGTTTCCACTCAATTAATGCCGACATGCCACAAGGACCAGTTCTGGCTCCAACCATATTCCTATTTCATATTAATGATCTCTTATCTGTCACCCCAAATTCCATCCATTCATATGCAGATGACTCAACACTTCACAGTTCATTCACATTAAAACACCCATTCACAAAGTTTAACATCTCTAACTCACAACCCAGTACAGAAATCTCAATAAATCAAGACTTATCTAAGATCAGTGAATGGGGACAAAATAAACACTGTCTCAGTTAATGCTAGGAAAACCAAATACAGTACTGACAGTTTATTAACAGACATTTATTGCCTGATTCCTATACTCTGTTACTTTCAATGCTACTAATACACTCAACCCTCGATTTCCCGGACTAAAAGGAGGGAGACCAGTCAGGGAATCGAAAAAGTAGGGCCCCACATACCATTCCCCGGACTATTACCATACTTTGTCCAAATTCCCCAATATTGTCCGACAATTATTCTGATATTTTCTAGAGCATTCTGGAATGTAGGCTACCCATCGTTTCGTTTCGTTTAGTTTTTGAAAGTTCCAATATGCTTGCATGCGTCAGCCTTGGTCACCAAATGGCGGCTCTCCATGCTGCTCGAACTTTGGCAGCCTCCCTGTTCAGTCTTAACCCTTAGGTCATACTTGATAACCTCGTCCCATGTCTTTCTCGGTCTACCCCTCCCAACCCCTCCCCGAGTATTAACACTTCCCACCCTCTGCACCCAATTATCATCCGCCATCCTCTCCACATGTCCAAACCACCTCAGCCTACCTCTCCTCATCACAACACCAATACACTCCAGTCCCATCCTACCTCTCAACTCTTCCATCGTAAACTCAGCCCCCCAAGGCCTTGCACACAGGGACGCACTGCACATCCACCTAATCATTGTCATTTCTGTACGTTTAAACCTGCGAATATCCTCTTCCTTTACTGCCCAGGTCTCACTACCATACAGCATCACACTCCTAACACATGCTGCATACACAGACCCCTTAGCACGTAAGGAGAGTCCTCTCAATGTCAGGAGAGGCAACAGCTTCCTGAACTTCTTCCAACCACTCCTCACTCTAGCAACCGAGCTAGCTCCAGCCCCACCTCCGGCACATAACATGTCTCCCAAATAACAAAACTCTTCCACAGTCTCAAGAGACTCACTAGCAAGTTCAATCCTTTCACGCCTAACAATCTCCACCTGCTCTCCCCGACACGTTTGCACACATAAAATCAGCATTATCTCGCAGTCTACATCTCTTGTGCAACCATTTATCACAAACACTGCACAAGATGGAATTACTTCCCACACCTTTGTGGCAAACTGCACATGGCCATTCTCTCTCTCCTCTGATTGTACCACCACCAACCCTAGATATCATCACTTTTGTTTTATCTGCATTTACCCTTAAGCTCTTGTGCCCCATACCATCTCTCCACTTCTTAAATCTTTCCTCCGCCTCCTTTTCATTCTCTGCAATCAACACCAAATCTTCAGCATACAACATCTCCCACGGGAGTCCATCTCTGTAGTCACGTGAGAGAGCTTCAAGTACCATGATAAACAACAAGGGACTCAAAACTGACCCCTGATGCACGCCAACATTCACGGAAAACTCATCACTCAAAACTCCATTCACTCTTACCTGGGTGCGAGCACCCACGTACATGGCCATAACCACCCTAACCAACATAACTAACATAACCTATACCAACATAACTAGCATACATAGTACATAGTACATAAAATAATAACACTGACACAATAACAATAACTGACTCAATAGTGGTATTTTGCTAGCAACAACCCTAAGAATGGTTGGTTGGACAGTTGCTGATGAGAATGTGGAAAGTATGATAGAAGAAGATCAGAAAGATGAGGAAAAAAAGAGGAAAATGAACAAGGAACGGAACACCACAAGGTGAACCAACCACACTCATCAGCTGACTGAGATACAAACACGCACTCATCAATTTGATCTTAGACCAAATCGGCAATTTTAATTAGAAAATATTTTAATCTTTATCACCATAAAGGTTTGCACACTTTATTATTTGAAATTCAGTCAAAAATTTGTGCTTAATTTAATTATTAAAAGAAAATCAGGATTCAGGGTGAAAATTTCTTAAAGTTAGCAGAAATGTATTGCCTCTAGCCTAACAACTCGCCTTGACAGACTTTTGTTTTGTAATAAAATATCGATTTACAATGCAGATACATTTTTTTGTACTCAAAATAAATGTTTATGCAAAACAGAAGTCTGTCAAGGTGTGCTGACCATCTAAAGGGAAAATATCTGCAAACATTCGCCAACCACTGGCCAGCTGACCAAGATATAAACACTGACGATCTGAAGGGGAAATATCTGCTAATACTGGCGTATTTCAGCTCTGAAACCTAGTTTTAAAATTTAGTTATATTAAGTACAATTTTTTTAGCAGATTTCAGATAATTAGGTGTGTATGAGCCACTGTGGAAAAACGATTAAAATATTTTCAAGTGAAAAGTGCCGATTCGGTATTTAGTAACACCGAGTCGGGTGAGCTGAGCAGGAATGGATGTCACTGAGTTTGTCCGTATAAAACTATATATTTTTTAATTACTTATGAATTTTATTGCGTCCAACCCTTCCGTAAATTTTACTGTGTTATGCAATAAACTATTTAAAGTGGCATTTGACAAAGGTAAGAGGAATGAGATATTGCCATGAGTTAGGAACTGGTGGCGTGAAGCAGGTAGGTGGCCAAGATGTGTTTCTTGTATGAAAACATTTCTTGTGTGTGTGTTACAAATGGCCTTTATCAAGTCAAAATCTTGCCAAAATTATACTGTGTTGGGCAGCAGACTGCTTATAGTTTTATATGAGAGAATAATGGTCGGACTTTTGTGAGAATCCCAGACTTGTACGGGCATTTGTCTGGAATTTGATGATATTGTCCAGCCTCAGACCGTGTCCGGGAAATCCAAAATCCGGGAAACAGGGGTCCGCCAAATCGAGGGTCGAGTGTATTCCCATCTCTAAAAGTACTAAAATTCTCAGTGTTTCACTTAGCAATGCCCTCAGCTGGACCTCTCATGTTAGATCGTTTGCTAAAACTGATTGAAATAACTTGGATCATTGTATAGGATCCATAAGTTCTTCACGGTCAGGCAGTTTGCTATAATTTACAAGAGTCATCTGTGCTCTCAACTGCAATACTGCTCACCCTTGTAAAATGGATGTGGAAAGGTTGCACTAAAACAACTAAACAAATTTTAGAACAAAGCTGTTAGAATTATTAATAACCCTACTATTACAAATGAACTATCTCCCCTACAAATATACAGAAATGTTGCCCCCTTACTTATTTTACAAATACAGTAAAACCTCGATATAACGGACTTCAATAGACCGGAATTCGCTTTTATCGGGCTCGAGGAGCTACCGGACTAAACTCCTATATATCAGAAAAAGTCTGATAAAGCCAAAAAGCAGTCCGGACTGCCTGACCACTTCAGCTATGTTCACCACAATAAGACAAGTAAAAGACATGTTTTTCAGTGCACAGTACAGTATTATTATGAAATTTGATTAATGTAGTGAAGGCATAACACAGTACAATACTGCAATGTGGTGAAAACCACTGATGCAATCCGGACTAATGTCTGATATATCGGAAAAAGTCTGGATTAGCTGGGGTAAGTCCGGATGTCGCTTTTATCGGAATTTCGCATTTTTCGGACTAGCTTTGGCCCCAATTAGTCCGTTATAGTGAGGTCTTACTGTACTTTTATGGCAAATAATCAGATGAAGTGCATTCATTGTGCCACCTCTCCATGCCTTCCCCCATGATACAAGAGCATCCAGTAGCACTCATGACTGGACTGTAACACTGCCATTTTGCAGAACTGCTTATCAGAATTCTTTTATTCCCTGAACTGCATCTCTTTGGAACTCGCTTCCCCAGAGTTGTTTCCTCCCAAACTTCAACCTACTGCTGTTCAAGCCCAACTGTTCGTTTTCGTTTTCGTTTTCGTTTTTGAAGGCTCCAACATGCTTGCATGTTACAGATTTTTTATGAATGTAGGACACCTGTAATCAGGTGAATGATTTTTTTTTATTCATTTGTTTTTCTTTCCTCTGATCTGTTGTTCAAAAAAAGAAAAAATGAAATTTGCAATATTCTAAGAAAACTGAGTTAAGAAAATGTCCAGTCTGCATTTTTTAAAAACCATATGGTACAATTATGGTAAAAATCCAAAACATTATAATACAAAAGCCAAATCGATGATAACTTCACATTCATCCGAGCTGAGTTTAACTTGGTATTCATAAACAAACAACTTATATGCCAACACAAACTTATGGGTAAAACATTACATGAAAATATGAAAAGTGAGCCATTTCTAAGTCTCATAAAAAAGTGAAATCTGGCTAGAAAATGAAAGAATGTTCATGGTTTCAGGTTGCTGAAAATACCTTTTCCAGAACAGCATTAAAACAGGTAGCAACAAAAGAGTTGTATATCATCATAACTTTGGTACAAAAAAAAAAAAATGTGTTGGAAAGGTGCTATTGTGATTAATAATAATAAGAAGAAGAAATGAAATAATAATAATTAGTGGCAGGTGGGGGGGGTCACCATCCACGCACTCGATGTAATGCCCCTCTCGGGTGTCTGTCCTTTCCTTTCCTCCTTCCTTCTTTCTTTCCTTCCTCTTTTGCCATTCTTTACTTCATTCTTTCCTCTTCCTTTTGCCTATGGGTGACTCTACACTGAGTTACAAGCCAAATGGTTTCCTATCTACCAGGAAACCATTTACTATGCTGGATGGTAACCATATAACCAAATTATGGAACCTGGTGGTTCAGTGGGTAACTACGGCGCTCCAATCGGATTGAGCCTGTGAGGGTTTATATTCAAGGAATGGTTGGCGTTTATAGCTATTGTAATGCCACTCGGGAATGAGTGAGGCTGGCCACTCTCATCTTAAATATCAGGACCAACTTGCCTAGCCCCGGGCTCTTACACTCCTCATGAGGCATCGTAGGATTGGATGATGGATGGATGGAAATACAGTAAGACCTCACTACAACGGACTTCAATACACCGGAAGTCGCCTTTTTCGTAGTCAGGAAGCCAACTGGAATTATTTCTCATATATCAAAAAAACTGAGAAAAAGCTAGAAACGGTCCAGACTGCCTAACCTCACGGTGGGGTGGCCATATTGTCGGCGCGGTTTATGTGTTCGTGCGTTGGTTGGCGGTGGGCTGGCAGCATAGCTATTGTTCTAAGTGTACATACAGTACAGTATTTGAAGCATTTATAATTAAAATATACCCATAATGTTCTTTCTAAATGCTAAAAAATTAGGAAAGGGGTCTGCATTAATATTAAGACATCAAGCTTTAATCATTAAACACGGTGAGCGGTGTGTGTATTCCTGCTTCAGTTCATGGTGAGCTGGTGGCGTCACTATTTTTCCTCCACATCATTTCCCCCCAGCGTCACTTTCCCTAAGTCCCTGATATACTGCTCGACGGTGACGAATGATAAGTGGAATATACAAGCAGAGTGATCGTATTTGTTTGTAAGATTGTAAAAATTAAGGTGTATAAAGTGTACAGTACAGTGTTTGAAAAATTCTTAAAATTAAGTACACCACACAGCACACACACGGTACATACAGTATAGTATTTGAAGTGTTTATAATTAAGTTATACCCATAATGTTCTTTCTAAATGCTCAAAAATTAGAAAAGGGGTCTGCATTAATATTAAGACTGTGTGTGTGTGTTCGTGCGT
>JAGKTI010003067.1:0-10337 GCA_018397915.1 Birgus latro | reverse complement strand
AGAGAGAGAGAGAGAGAGAGAGAGAGGGTTCATTTTCATTTTTGAAGGCTCCAACATGTTTGCATGCATCAGCCTTGGACACCTAATGGTGGCTCTCCATGTTGCTCAATATCTGGCAGCTTCCTTATTTAGTTCCTTGTCCCTGAGGTCACACTCAGACCTCGTCCCAGGTCTTTTTCTGTCTACATCTTGCTACCCTACCCCCAACACTTCTCACTTCCTGCACCCAGTTATCATACCCCATCCTCTTCACATGCCAAAACCACCTCAATCTACCCCTCCTCATCACAACACAAATACACTCCAGTTCCATCCTACCTCTTAATTCTTCCATCGTAAACCTAGTTCCCTCAGGCCTCACACTCAAGGATGCACTACATATTCACCTAATTCTCGACAGTTCTGTATGTTTGAGCTCGAGAATATCCTATTCCTTTATTGCCCAGGTCTCACTACCATACAGCATTACACTCCTAACAGACCTGGAGCTGTGGCGTCTTTGCTGTGGGACTATCCCCCAGAGGCTGTCGAAGCAGAAGAGGAGGACAGCATGGGGGCCAAACCACCGCAAAAAAAACCCCGGCCCCTCATGGGGACCAAGAACCTAGGAGTGGCTCCAGTTGCCCGGGGAAGTACCACGCCTCTCAGCACAACACATACAACAACATCGTTTTTTCTACACCAAGAAATGACTCCCCAGAGGTCATTTCTCAATGACCTCTTCTAGCCAGGGACATTGAGAGCAATCCAGGACCCATCAACAAATACATATGTCCAACATGCTCAAAACCTATCACATCGAGCCAACAGACAAAGGGTTCAGTTCAGTGCAATTCCTGCAAGAACTGGACCCATTACACCTGCACAACACTTGCATCCAGAAAACATTACACAAACACCTGGACCTACTCCTTATGCTTCTTCCCCCTACCCACTAACCCCCCCAACAACCCTACTCCTACTTCCTCCACACCTCCTCAGCCAAACAATCCTTCTCACACCATCCAATCCCCCAAGCCCTCCCATTCCACCCCATCCTAATCCACCTCAATCCTTACCTCCATCACAACCTTCTCCTACCCCTTCCCCTCCACCCACACCACCACCTCCACCCTGTGTTGCAGCAGCCAACACACATAGCACACACAACATAAACATCCTTCAATTAAATACAGATTCTGTCAACACCACAAAACAAGAACTCATACAATTCATCAAACAACAAAACATACACATTGCCACTGACAAGAAACAAAACTACACAGAACACAAAAAACACCTACATTTCACAATTTCACCACCATTCGACAAGACCGGGCCGACAGCAGTGGTGGTGGACTCATCACCCTGGTACACAAATCCATCAACTTTTCAGATACCAGTGCACACACAAAGTCACTTCTCCCCTCACATGACACCACAACAGAAATACAATAAATTAATATACACTGATAACAAATCACATATAACAATTGCCAACACATATATTCCCCCACAATTGTCCCCCCAGTACCACACAATTACTCTTCACAAATACACCACATCACTAACATACCCAACATCATCCTGGGTTGTGATTTCAATGCAAAGGCATCTGCCTGGAATGTCAACAACCCTAACACAGACAGAGGGCTGGCACTACAAATCCAGACAGACCTTCCTGTCATACTGAATAATCTCCATCAACATACCCATATCTCACACCAAGCCCTCTTCCTCCCATCATCCCCACACATCACCTTTGGCTCCCCAAACTTCATCCCCATAACATCCCGGAGAGTGGTCAAAACCCTTGGATCTGATCAACTCCCAATCATCATCGCTGCCAAAACCAGAATCACAACAGCTGGCCACAGACACACATACACTAATTATAAGACAGCCAACTGGGAGGCCTTCACAACTGAAACAGAACAACATTTCAAAACATTAAACAATACATCTATCCCAAACATCAACACCGCTGTGCACACTTTCAATATAATTATACAAAATGCAGACAAAAGACACATCCCTAGAGGCAACAGAAAGAGATACAACCCCAACTTCACACCAGAAATTCAAGGCCTCATCAGTCAACGGGACACACTACAACACCCCCCAATGCCCCATACACAAGACACCATACAACAAATACGAGAACTCAACACTCAAATAAACAATAAAATATCAGAACAGCAAACACTACATTGGAATGATTATCCCCAAACATCGGACCACAAAACAAACACCAGCAAACTCTACAAAACACTGAACAGCATCACACTCCCCAAAAGCAACACTACACAATCACATGCTGCCATCACAACAACAGACACCATACCTTTAAACAAACAACGAGCAATAATTCTCATCAATCACTTTTCACATGTCAGCCATCTAAACCCCCATCGCGACGACCGACGTATCATCCGACGTAAGAGACAGTTCCCCACAGACACAGACTACGCACCTTTCACTTACAACCAGACAAAGCACATCGTTAGCAAGCTTAAGCACTCATCTGCCTGTGGACCAGACAACATAAGCAACATTCACCTTAAACACCTTGGACTACAAGGCATACAAGCACTCAACAACATATCAAACTACAGCTACTCACACAACATAATACCCAACATCTGGAAGCATGGCATTATTATCACTATCCCCAAACCCAACAAAGATCCCACATTACCTTTCTCACACCGCCCCATCACACTCCTCTGCATCCCCTCTAAAGTCACTGAACGACTGGTACTACAACTAGTTACACCTCACACCCCCCTGGCCCCACCACCACATGGCTTTAAGCCACTATACTCCACAAACACTCTTCTTACAGACCTTACACAGAGTGTTTTTGATGGCATGAATTCAGCTAGGCCACCACACAGAACACTCCTAGTCACTAGACATTAGCAAAGCTTTTGATTCCATCCCCCGCGACAACCTCACAAACAAAATATTCAACACAAACATGCACAATAACACAAAAAGATGGCTGGCAAACTACTTAGCAGGCAGATGTGTACATGTAACATTTGCCGGTCAGTCTTCGAACATCAGAAACTTCACAAATGGCGTCCCCCATGGATCTGTTTTGTCCCCTACACTCTTTAACCTATACATGCATGACATACCACACCCCACACTCCACAGATACACATAGCTTCCTATGCAGATGACATAACACTAACATGTACACACCAAAACACAAATACAGCTGCACACATCTTCCAACCTTACCTCAACACACTACATGAATGGTTCACCACAAACAGACTCAAAATAGCCCCAGCCAAATCTACAGTGACCCTTCTCACAAACTGGACAGCAGAACACAGTCACATTCCACACCTCACCATAAACAACACTCCCCTACCACACACACACACATACACACACCTAAAATCCTTGGTGTAACATACAATACATCAATGTCATTTAAACAACACATCACAAATATTAAAAATAATATAAGACTCAATGCCTTGAGGTCACTTGTCCATACAACATTTGGACACAAGAAAGAAACCACCACCACCGTATACAAACAATATATACATTCAGTGATGAATTATGCAAGCACTGCTTGGGCTCCTAACCTCACTAAAACACACTACAACGTTCTACAAACTATACAGAACACAGCCCTAAAAATAATTACAGACTGCACAGCTACTACACCCACAGACCACCTGCATCAAGAAACCAAAGTCCTCAAAGTCAAGGATCACCTAGACATGAGAGGCACCCAAATTCGCTGCAGCCTCCAAAAACCCACAACAACCACTACACTACATGGCAGCACATCCACACACACCAAGGAACATCAAAACAAAACCAAGCACACAATATCATACACAAATACTGTCATCTCTCTCCCCCTCGCCCACCTCCGACCAGCTTCCAGAAACATATCCATACTCAAATCACTCGCCACTCCATTCAGTTACTTAAAGACAACACACAGCTGCATGCACGGCCTCCTGATATCCACCCTTCTGAAACCTATCTCCCTCATGAGAACAGGGTTCACTTGGCCAGGATGAGATGTGGGCATCATCCAACCCTCTTAAATTACCAGAAGAGACTGGATGACTCCATTGCTGATGCCTGTCCAAAATGTAACACAGCACCCCATACTATTGAGCACATTATGGAAGACTGCATTGCACACAATCACCTACACCAGCAATACAACATACACTCCCTGAGAGCTCTGTGGGAAAGCCCAGTCTGGGCCATGGCCTTCCTTAGAGACTCAGGGCTGTTCGGCCAGACTATTATTACTACACTCCTAACACATGCTACATACAAAGATTCTTTAGAACTCAGGGAGAGTCCTCTCAATGTCAGGAGAAGCAACTGCTCCCTGAACTTTTTCTGACCACTCCTCACTCTAGCCATAGAGCTAACTCCAGCCCCACCTCCAGGACACAACATGTCACCCAATAACAAAACTCTTCTACACACTCAAGACTCACCAGCAAGGTCAATCCTTTCGCACCTGACAATCTCCACAAGCTCTCCATGACACACTGCATTCATGAAGTCAGTATTATCTCACAGTCTACCTCTCATACCATTACATCTCTTATGTACCCACTTATCACAAACACTGCACAAGATGGAATTGCTTCCCACGCCTCGAGGTAAAACGCACTTGGCCACTCTCCCTCTTCATCGACAGTACTGCACTCTCAGGCCCTTGCATCTCATACCATCTCTCTGCATCCTAAATTTTTCCTCCACCTCCTTTTCATTCCCTGCAATCAAAACCAAATGAACGGCATACAATATCTGCTAAAGGAGTCCATTTCTTAAGTCATGTGAGAGGGTTTCAAATGCCATGATAAAAAACATGGGGCTCAAGACTAGCATTCACGGAAAACTCATCATTCAAATCTCCATTCACTCTGACCTGGATCTCAGCACCGACATACATAGCCATAACCACCCTATCCGGCCACTCCTCGATCCCAAGCTTTCCATTGCCCACTTCACCACCTCCCTAGGGATTCTGTTAAGGGCCTTCTCCAAGTCAACAAAAACAAAGTACAGATCCCTTTTCTTTCCAATAGATTTTTCCTGAAGCTGTCAAACAATGAATATGGCACCAGTGGTCCCTCTGCCTAGCATAAACCCAAACTGCATCTCATCAATCTTCACTCTTTCTATAATCACACCATCTAGCTCTCTACAATACCTTCATTATCTGGTCCAAAAGCTTTATGCTCTATAATTTCCTCTTTCCCAAGGCATCACCCTTCCCCTTGTATACACTTACAATCACATTCTTCAGCCAATCATCTGGGACAACACACTCATATATAATCATATTTAACAAGTCAGCATCTAACCCAACTCCTGTATCTCCTGAGGCTTTCAACATTTCAGCAGTTAACCCAGATACACCTGGTGCCTTCCCTACCAGCATCTTGCCTATCGCCCTGCTCACAGTAGTATTGTCAATCAAAGGCCAATGACAAAACATTGGATCTTCTGGCTCCAACCTTCCCTGTTCCAGTCAAACTCCCCATTCAACAACTGGTCATAATGCTCTCTCCAGGCATTTACAATATCCCCACTGTTCACCACTATCTTTCTGTCATCATTCTTCACACACAGTTCACCTATGATATCCCGATTTTCCTTCTTCATCTGATCTGCCACCTTAAATATCATATTCTTCCTTTCCACACTATTTAGGTTATTAAGTAAAAGTCTCTGAAACTCAGACTTTGGCCTGTAAACCTCTTTTCTAGCTCTACACTTGGCAACCAAGTATTCCTCTTTGTTATCATTTTCCATTCCCAGAAGAGCCTTCTTTTGCAGCTTCTACACCCTCATCCAACCACCAAGTTATTTTGTGTCTTGGTGGGGTCCCTTCTCTATCCACACACTGAATCAGTAACTCTCAGGAGACTTTTCTTGAGAGCTCTGTGTTGTTCATTAACATTTCTGTCAACAGCTACCTGTTCAGCCACCACAATACTCATCTTGCTATAAAAGGCATCCTTTACTGCTTGGTTTTTCAACTTCCATATTTTCCTCCTAGATGCATAGGTCCTCTTTTTCATCACCTGCTCCTGAAGCACCATGTTGCATGTCAATAACTTGTGTTGCTGCACACACTCCTTGGTCCCTATAACTTAACATCCCTCATTAACCTTCTCCTAACCAGGAAATAGGCTATCTCGCTGCCATTTCCCTCACACTCTTATGAATTCAACCTACTCTCTCTTTTCCTAAAATGTGTGTTGCACACAATCATGTTCATTGCCTCCTGAAACTCAAGTATCCTTACCCCTTCTTCATTTCTTGTACAATATGCATATCCCCCATGTAGTCCTTCATACTCTTAAGTTGCTTCACCTACATGGCCATTCAAGTTCCCTCCCAAATCTACAATATCAACTTCCCCAAAAACACTTACTACACATATTAAGTCATCCCAGAATCTATCCTTCTCTACCTCATCCACAGCATATGCCGATATAAATGAAAACATTATCCCTCCCCAAAAAAATTCATTTCAATTATCGTTTCACCTAGTCTCATTACATTCATGACATATTCCACCAATTTCTCCTTAACCATCACAACACCATATCCATCTGCCCTACCAAACCAAAATATCTTGTATCGGCTATCCCTCCCGGCAATCATTCTCGATGATCCTACCCTATATCTAACTTCTTGTTGCACACAGCCAACATCCACCCACTTCCTATTCATTGCCTTAACCACTTCCCCCATTCTACCCCTCAAACTTCCCACATTCCATGATGTCACTCTGATCCTCTTGGGTGATTCAGTTTCTGCAGGCTTGCTCTGATATTTCTCCTTATTTTCTATAATCTGCTAAAATAAAATAACAGGGAGGGACAGAACACAGGCCCCACCCACTCGCACAGTCCCAAGTCCAGGCATGGGATCTGGGACCCACAGCCCTCCAGCCATGACCAGTGGCTGAGGCAGTGGCCTCATGGCACTCTGCCAGGACAGCTACAAGGACACCTTCAAGTGTGCCTTGGCACTGTAACTGCCCTGTCATTATACACCCACTGATAGGGCAGCCTCCTGAGGTGCTACTCCTAGGATCAGGGCCCTCTCTATTGGATGGAGGTGGCAGCCTGGAAAACCGCAATGCATTGTACCCTCCAGCACAGATCCGAGCCCCATTCCATCCCAACTACAAAAACTACACTAGCGGAGCCCGCGTCATACCTCCCCTCGATAGGTCAGCCACTAGGTAGCAGGGGCAAAGTTTTCTGGCCACATGCCCTTGCTGGCATCAACCCCTGTGACGCAGTGGGATATGTTGTGTGATATGTAAAGTGCATGTAAAGTAGTGTATGAGAATGTTAGAGAAAAGTGTTTGGGAGAGTATGCTGGTCTACTCTCCATGTTTGTGTCACAATGAAAAGGTCAGCCAAAGGGCGATGGTCAGATACAGTAAAACCTCGATATATGATACCCCTAGATGCGATACCATGGCATAACGAAGGGGGTTGAAATACAGTAATCTTTCCACTATCCGACGTAATAGAGCCAAAGGCATGACTGGAAAGTGGTCTTGTCTGAATAGTGGCCCTGAAGCTCCAGCACTGGTCATTCATGACCCTAACATAACCTAACCTAAATCAGAAAACCACCTACCTACCTCCCTACCGGACATGCACAGCACTTATTTAAGTCCCCTTTCACATAAACAATGCACACAAAGCATGAATTAGTTGAATTTTAACCAAAAAATTATGATTTCGAGGTGAGTAAGGCTTAGGTGCTCACAATTTGCCAGCAAGTGTAAGTATCAGACATGGAAATCACTATGAAAATCACCCATTCTCACATCAGATGCATTAAATAATGAACACAAAGCATGAAATCATTGAATTTTAACCCAAAAATGATGAATTTGAGGTAAGTAAGGCATAGGTATTCATGAGTTGGCAGCTTAGTGTAAGTAAGTATCGGACATGGCAATCAATGTGAATATCATCATTTCTCACATCTTATGCACTAAAATATGGGATACAAAGCCTCAAATAAATAAACTGTTACCAGAAAAAAGATGATTAAGAGTTTGGTATGGCAAAGGTATTCACTGTTCACCAACAGCACCGGTCATTCTTGACCCTAACCTAACCTAACCTAAATCAGAAAACCACCTACCTACCTCCCTACTGGACATGCATAGCACTTATTTAAGACCCCATTCACATAAATAATGGACACAAAGCATGAATTAATCAAATTTTAACAAAAAAATGATGATTTTGAGGTATGTACGGCATAAGTGTTTATGAGCTGGCAGCTTAGTGTAAGTTAGTAACGGACGTGGCAATCACTATGAAAATCATCATTTCTCACATCTTATGCACTAAAATATGGGATACAAAGCATCAAATAAATAAACTGTTACCAGAAAATTATGATTTAGAGGTGAGTAAGGCAAAAATGTTCACCGGTTGACTAGATAGTTAACGTGAGAGACATGGTAATCACTGAGAAAATCACCTCTATCACAGCCTGTGCACTCAAATATGGGACACAAAGCATGAAGTAAATGAAATGTAACCAGAAAAACTATGATTTAGAGGTGTGTAGGGCAAAAATGTTCACCAGTTGACTAAATAGTGAACGTAAGTAAGAGACATGGTAGTCACTGAAAAAATTACCTCTTTCACAGCCTGTGCACTCAAATATGGGACACAAAGCATGAAGTAAATAAAATGTAACCAGAGAATGAGGATTTAGAAGTGATTATGGAAAAATATTTAGGAGTTGACAGTGTACTTACATGTCCATGATGGTTGTTAATGAATATTACCCCCAACTCTAAGGTTTTTACAGTGGCCATAATTGCTCTTGAAGCATGTCCAGTAATCCAGTGTTTAACTACACTTAATCCTTAGGACTGTGAATTATGATTGTTTAAACAAGAACGAAAATACTGAAACGATCTGACAACCGTCCACTCTTCACGGGGGTTGAGAGAAAGTTAACAGGAGGGGAAGAGAGTGGGAAATTCAAACTGAAGGTCGAAAAAAAATGGATTTTTTTGGGGGGGGGGCATTTTTTGGGCATTTTGGGGTTTTGACCATCAGCCTACAATGTCCGAACAGTGAGGTAACAGGATAGTGGTCGTCCTGAAAGTAGAGAGATTACTGTACCACCACCACTCACCTAACGATGGCCAAACCTCGGTTTAACATTTTTTTTTTTTTACCAATTTTGATGATATTATAGACAAATATTGTGAGTTTCAGTTGATTTATAAACTGTCCTTAGACTTAGAATAATGTGTTTTAGCCACAGGTGGGATGAACATTATCATTTTGGGGTACAGTTTACTTAGCTTGACTTTCTCCAGACTTATATTTGATGATTTTCAGATTTTATTTGTTGGTCTTAGCGAGTTATTTACTGGTGTCAGGCTTAGCTTAGCTTCCTTGACAGCTGTTAGGCCATTTAGAATGGCTTTAAACTTGTTTTTAGACTCATTTAGGTAGGTTTTGGGCTTGGTTTGGGAGGAAACCCAAGGCTAGTAAACTATGCCACATTACTTTACATGTTAAAAAATACCCCAATATACGATACCCCGCCTAACGATGGGGTTTTATCTAATTACATTGTTAAACTGGGCTATGCCTATTCTGGCAGCTAGTGAAACAAGAGCTCCAGTTCTCCCTACCACCAGTATTCCCATTCCCCTTGGGAGTACCACCTTGATCAACCAGTGGCTTCGGTCGCCCGGGCAAGTACCACATCTCTCCACACATCACACAAAACAACACCGTTTTTTCTACACCGAGAAATGACTCCCTGGCAGTCATTTCTCGACGACTTCTTCTCGCCAGGGACACTGAGAGCAATCCAGGACCCCCCAACAAATACCCATGTCCCCCCTGGGGGTAGGGGTTTTTTCAAGAATTCTCCCCCAGTATCCCTGCTTGTCGTAAGAGGCGACTAAAAGGGTTGGTGGTGGGTTAGTGCCCCACCCCGTAAAAACAACTAACTTGTAGGAGGAGGCTGTAGCACGGGCCGAACAGGGTAGTACTCCCGAGGGGAATGGAATGCTGGTGATAGGGAGAGCTGGAGCTCCTTTCACTAGCTACCAAATCATCCTCTTTTGCTGACCTTTTCAGTGTGACAGTAACATGGAGGGTAGACCAGAATACTCTCCCAAACATTTCCTCTAACTATCATATGCACTACACCACATGCACTTTACATATCACACAATGTATCCCACTACGTTACAGGGGTTGACGCCAGCAAGGGCATGCGGCCAGAAAACTTTGCCCCCGCTACCTAGTGGCGGACTTTCGGGAGGAGGCTTGACA